>RWGY01000051.1:2517408-2662122 GCA_007726485.1 Eragrostis curvula | reverse complement strand
AAATTCAAATATATGTTTCAGCTATAATTTAACACAAACTTTTGCATGAAAAAGATTGCTGCCATATCATTTTCCTTTTGCCTAGCTGTTTTCTGTTTTCTTTAGTGGTCTTTCCTTTGATTGATTAATGGCAGAGCCACCATAGACCAAACTTTATTTCAGAGAGAAACAGCAAAACAAAATTAACAGAAAAAAAAATAGCAACCAATAGAAGGCTGCCATGTTGCACATTTTTTTATTCCCCAAAAAAAAGAGGACCAAACTACCGGTCCGTGGTCTTGGTGGCAATTGGCATATTTGCTCGACAATTTGTGCTCTCACCAGAAGCCAAGAAGAAGTGGCGAAGCCTGAAAGCAAGCTCGTCCCAGAGACAGAGAGGGAGGTCTTGAGAGCGAGACCAGAGAAAGAAAACTTGGAGGGGTCCAGCATCTCCACTAGGAGTCTAGGACCTTGGTTTGGTGGATTCCTTGGCTCATTGGGTGGTGTTCAGGTGTCTGCGCAAGGAAGGTGAGGATTTGTGGCTACTGCATCAATCATTTCGGTTTCTTTTTTCCTTTGGTTCCTTCACTCGAGCATTCCGCCCTCTTCTTTGGTTTCTTCACTCTTAGGCATTGCTTTTCGAATTTTCTGATTCATTGACTCGGCGTAAATGCTAACTGGATTCATTTGCACTATCAGGTAATAAAATTGAGATTTTTGGGAGTTGTTAGTTCCCTGTTTCCCAGCAGAAGCAAGAGGAATCACCAAACGTTTGGCGAGGCAGATTCTTCAAGAACGAGGCATCGCAATCTGAAGATTTCTTCCGGTTCCATCTAGTTTCCGCTTGGATTCGGCCATGGAGCGGCAGTCCAGCTTCCGGCTGGGCGCGCTGGAGAAGCTGAAGAGCTTCCGGGGGATGGAGAAGCAGAAGAGCTTCCGGATGATGTCCCTGGAGCGGCGAAGCAGGGACAGCCCCGGCAAACGCGGCGACACGCCGCTCCACCTCGCGGCGAGGTCCGGGAGCGTGCCCCACGCCCAGAAGATCCTCGCGGAGCTCGACCGGGCGCTGGTCGGGGAGATGGCGGCCAGGCAGAACCAGGACGGCGAGACGCCGCTGTACGTCGCCGCCGAGAAGGGCCACGCAGAGGTGGTGCGCGTCATCCTCATGGTCTCCGACATGCAGACGGCTGGGATCAAGGCCAACAACAGCTTCGATGCGTTCCACATCGCCGCGAAGCAGGGTCACCTTGGTAATATTTTTCTTTGCTTTTTACCCCTATTATTTTCTTGGTTCTAAAATGGTTTTGCTTTCCAATAGTCAATAAATCGATGATTAGGGGTTTATGGAACTATAGAATTTTAGTAGACTTTGATGCTGTGAGCTATACATGTAATTGTCTAGCATAAACCGTTGACCTATGTAATTGTCTAATCTTAGGAAAGTGTCTGTGCATCTGATTGACTTTGTTAAATACCAACGCTCTACTGACGAATGGTTTGACTTTGTACAAACAAAATCTTGGTCCACAATTTGCAATGGTAGCATAATTTGTACCTTGGCTATCTCTCTCTCTCTCTCTCTTTTTTGCATGGTTGACAGAACATTTATGCATTTACCTGTTCCAGGATAACAATGTGAGGTATATTAAGTACTCCCTCTGTCCCTTAGTATATTAGTATTACTTTCGATGCACGTCGTATGATGCTACTGTTGGTTAGTTACTATATTTCCCTCTGTTCTCTATCATGGAATCCATCCCGTTTTGATCATTGAGTTTCTAGCTAACGGACAGAGAATTGCAGTCATACCACGGCTTTAGTTCTCATTGTCCTCTCCAATTTCTTGGTTTTGCAGAAGTATTGAAGGAGATGTTGCAAGCTTTTCCTGCTCTTGCTATGACAACAAGTTCTGTAAATGCCACAGCTTTAGATACTGCTGCAGTTCAGGGGCATGTCGATATTGTCAATCTTCTACTGGAAACGGATGCCAGCCTCGCTAGAATTGCGAAAAATAATGGGAAAACGGTTTTGCATTCAGCAGCAAGAATGGGCCATGTGGAAGTTGTAAGGTCACTGTTGAATAAGGATCCTGGAATTGGTTTGAGAACAGACAAGAAGGGGCAAACAGCACTACATATGGCTTCAAAAGGACAAAATGCTGAAATCGTGGTCGAATTGTTGAAGCCTGATGCCTCAGTTATCCATATTGAAGACAACAAGGGGAACCGACCGTTGCATGTTGCTACTCGGAAGGGAAATATCATTGTAGGTGATCATATATTGGAATTTCTCTTACACTTCTACATTCTATCTTTCATTCGGTATACCTTTTGATTGGGATAGTTTTGGGCATAAAGATCACATCAGTTTGGTTTATATTTTCTACAAGATACCTTGTTTTGCTTAAGATGATTGTGATAGTGGAAGGAAAAAAGAGAGGCAATTTTAGGTGCCCACATTTAGAAGTAAACTAATGAAAAAAAGGCATATTTCATTGAAATTTAATGAATGCACAGCCACATGGGGCTGTTAAGTTTTGTTTCTGCCCCTTACCTAACAGTTTTATGAACTTTATTTCCTCGTCAAATTTATTGGCTCTCTGAATTTCTGCTGATATATGACTTTAATTCCTTGCAGATAGTTCAGACTCTTTTATCAGCCGAGGGGATTGACGTCAATGCAGTTAACAAATCCGGAGAGACTGCTTTTGCCATTGCTGAGAAAATGAACAATGAAGAACTTGTCAACATCCTTAAAGAGGCTGGTGGAGAAACTGCAAAAGAGAAAGTACATCCTCCAAATTCAGCAAAGCACCTTAAGCAGACCGTCAGTGATATTAGACATGATGTCCAGTCCCAGATCAAGCAAACACGTCAGACCAAGATGCAAGTCAACAAAATCAAGAAGAGACTGGAAAAGCTGCACATTGGTGGGCTAAACAACGCCATCAACTCCAACACTGTCGTCGCAGTGCTTATCGCCACAGTCGCCTTTGCTGCCATATTCACTGTTCCCGGAAATTTTGTAGAGAATCTGGATCAAGCACCTCCTGGCATGTCCTTGGGTCAGGCATACGTCGCAAGCAACCCGGCCTTCATAGTGTTCCTGGTCTTCGACGCTCTGGCGCTCTTCATCTCCCTCGCTGTGGTCGTCGTCCAGACCTCGCTGATCGTCGTGGAGCAGAAAGCCAAGAAGAGGATGGTCTTCGTGATGAACAAGTTGATGTGGCTCGCGTGCCTCTTCATCTCGGTGGCCTTCATCGCGCTGACCTACGTCGTGGTCGGCCACGACGACTGGTGGCTGGCGTGGTGCACCATGGCCATCGGCACCGTGATCATGCTGACCACCCTTGGGTCCATGTGCTACTGCATCATCGCCCACAGGTTGGAAGAGAAGAACTCGAGGAAGATCAGGAAGGCATCTGCTAGGCAGTCACACTCGTGGTCCCGGTCGGTTAACTCCGATGAAGAGCTGCTTAACAGCGAGTACAAGAAGATGTATGCACTGTAGGATAACCACCACAACATGACTTATTGTACATATATTGCTGTGTTGCACGAGGCTACTGATCGACTGCATCCAGTGGGATTGATTGATTCGAAGCTCTGGAGGCATAGGCTGGAGCTCGGTATCTATAGCGATGCATGCCGTAAACACGGAAACTCCTTACTGTGATGGTTGGTTTTGTTTCTGACTGAAGCTTCTGGGGAAATAATAAGTTGTTCCATCTTGGCTGCTGCTAATCTGTTCCCGCAAGAAAGTTAAGCCGCCCCCCCCCCCCCCCCCCCCCCCCCCCCCCCCCCCCCCCCCCCAAAAAAAAACTGTTTTGAGCAGTCAGGGATGAAGATGACATTACCGTTACAGCAGAATAGTGTACCCATTATCAAAATCCAATTGCCATGCTCTCTGACCCGGAACATACTGAACAAAAAGGGGGATCTAATGGAGTGATGAGCTCTATTTGTATGGATGTTTGCTGCGCTTCTGGCCGGGCTGGGGACGCCGGAATTATGTGCTGACACCACGAAACTTTATGACTGGAGCAAGATTAGTACTGCCGTGCTGCAGTGAGGCACGATCATTTTGTAACCTGTTGTTGATCGCCGCTGAAAGAAATGGTTTTGGCGAATCAGCAGCACTCAGTTGTAAGTGTATTTGGCGTAATGAAAGATGACTACCCTTGTTTCGAGTCTAAAATGAAATTCTTGAGATTTTTCTTCCTCTTGCCGTCAATTCTCTTGTGTTTGTATGCTGAATTTGTAACAGTACGCCCTGCGTTCCTGTGTCCCAGCGTGGCGGCGAAGCGGCCGGCGCACTCCAGGGGAGGACGTCCTGGCCGCTCGGCGGCCGGTTACCGGCGACTACACCACAGACACGGGCACGATGCGAGCGGGACAACCACAAGGGCGCACCCACGGCAACTCTGCCGGCGTTGGCCGCGCTTATGCCTTCCCACGGAAGCATGGCGGCGTGGGGCGAGGCTGCTGTCATGAACCCCGGCGAACCAGGAGCTCAGCGACGATAGCTTGGCCGGATTTGGCCGGAGACAGGGAAGAGGCAGAGTAAAGCAGAGAGGGACAGAGGAAGGAGAAGACTTGGGAGAGGGGTTTAACTTTCCATTTCATCGATGGTCCTATCCGGTTACAAGGTTCAGGCTATATAGCCAGGACATGGACTCACGCCACATTACATGGGCCAAGCCCAACTCAACCCACTCACGGCCCAAGGCCAGCCAACTCGACGATTACGCCTTCTTCTTTCCCGCCTTCGTCTTCTCGATGGGCAGCATGCCAATAGCTGCCAGGGTGGCCATGACACTGCCGCTCCCTTCAGAACCAGCTTGTCCCCAAGCTGGTGCGCCTGGGTACCTTTTCTTCACAACTTCATAGTCTTCCCAGGTTGCAAAGGAATCTGGTAAGGACGACCACTTGACAAGGATCTGAAGATGAGCTGCATTACCTTTCTTCACTAGGCGACGCTGCAGAATAGATTCAGGTTCAGTGTCCAGAACAGAGAGATCCTTCACTTGTGGTAATGTAGCGAAAGATGGTGTATTGTCAGGGATGTGCTGTTTCAACTGCGAGACATGGAAAACCGGATGAACCAGTGATCCTTCAGGTAACTGGAGCTTGTAAGCTGCGGCACCAACCTTGGCCAGAATCTCAAAGGGGCCAAAATACTTGTAAGACAACTTTGGAAATGGTCTGTTGACCACTGAAGATTGCACATATGGCTGCAACTTGAGATATACTGTATCCCCAACCTGAAATTCTCGAATGCTTCTCTTCTTGTCTGCCATGTGCTTCATACGTTGCTGAGCCTTGGACAACTGCTGCTTGAGCATGTCAGAATACAACTGACGCTCATGAAACACATCAATGACAGTAGTATTTGTGACTCTGCTGAGATCAGGAAGCATGCCATAATTTGGCTCGGTCCCATAAAGAGCCATGAAGGGTGTTGTATTCAGAGAAGTGTGATAGCTTGTATTGTACCAAAACTCTGCTAGAGGAAGCCACTGGTACCATTTCTTAGGAGTTTCATGCACTGCCGTTCTGAGATACATTTCAATGCACTGATTTACTCTTTCAGTTTGGCCATCCGTCTGTGGATGATAGGCCGAACTCATAGCCAAAGTTGTATTCCAAGCATCAAACAACTCTGTCCAAAGTTTGCTGGTAAACACTATCTCTGTCAGAAACAATTGTCTGAGGAATACCATGTAACTTGACCACTTGCTGAAGGAACACTCGAGCAACACTCTCAGCTGTGTATGGATGTTTGAGAGGAATGAAGTGGGAATATTTTGTGAATCTGTCAACCACAACTAGAATCACAGTGAAGCCTTCAGATTTAGGGAGACCTTCAATAAAATCAAGAGATATGTCCTGCCATGCCCCATTTGGAATAGGTAGAGGCTGTAGCAGTCCAGGCACTCTACAGTGCTCATGTTTTGCCTGCTGGCAGATATTACATTGTTGCACAAATTCATCCACAGCAGTCTTCATGCCTTCCCAGAAGAAAAGTTTCTTCACCCTTTGATAAGTTGCTTGTTTCCCTGAGTGTCCACCAATAGGTGAGGAGTGAAAGGCATGTATGAGTTTGGTTTGTAGGGCAGAATTTGCTCCAATCCAAATTTTCCCATCCTTTCTGATAATACCATCAGAGAGAGAGAAGCCCTGTTCATTTGGTGTTGATACTGCTAACTGAGCCAGTAACTGTTGAGCTTTTGGATCTACAGTGTAGGAGTTGAGCACTTCCTGAATCCACTGGGGTTGACCCATAGACACAGCTTCAATGGCAAAAATATGACCCACTCTTGACAGAGCATCAGCTGCCTTGTTATCACACCCCTTTTTGTATTGAAATTTGAATTGGAGACCAACAAGTTTTGTCATTGCCTTTCTTTGTAACTCAGTGGAAAGTACCTGATCCTCCAGATTACACAGAGACTTGTGGTCAGTCTTAATGATGAAAGACCTTCTCTGCAAGTAAGATCTCCAACGGTCAATAGCCATCATTATAGCAAGAAATTCCTTCTCATATATTGACAATTTCCTGTTGTTAACACTTAAAGCCTTGCTTAAATAAGCCACAGGGTGACCCTCTTGTGTCAGTACTGCACCAATGCCTGTGTCACAAGCATCTGTCTCAATGCAGAATGACTTGTCAAAGTCAGGTATAGCCAAAACTGGAGTTGCACTCATGGCTTGTTTAAGTGTATCAAAAGCAACCTGAGCCTCTTCTGTCCACTGAAATTGTTTCTTCTGCAGCAAACATGTTAGTGGCTTGGCAAGAATACCATAAGATTTGACAAACTTCCGGTAGTACCCAGTGAGACCTAAGAAGCCTCTCAACTCTGTGATATTAGTAGGAACTGGCCAATCCAGCATTGCTTGGGTCTTTTGAGGGTCAGTTGACACACCCTTGTCCGAAATAATATGGCCAAGGTACTCCAACTGGTTTTGAGCAAAGGAACACTTGCTCTTCTTCACCAACAGCTGATGATCTCTAAGAATCTGAAATACTAGTTTGAGATGGGCTATATGTTCCTCCAGGTTCTTGCTATAAACAAGGATATCATCCATGAATACTAGAATGAATTTCCTGATGTAGGCTGCAAAGATCGAGTTCATCAAGCATTGAAAAGTAGAGGGTGCATTTGTGAGCCCAAAAGGCATCACCCTAAACTGAAATTGCCCATGATGAGTTTTAAACGCTGTCTTATGTTCATCTTCTTCAGACATGCGAATTTGATGGAATCCTGAACTCAAATCCAACTTGGCAAAATATTTGGCTCCTGCTAGCTCGTCCAGTAGCTCATCAGTGATAGGCATTGGAAACTTGCTTTTCACCGTGATATTGTTCAATTTTCTGTAATCCACACAGAAACGCCAACTACCATCCTTCTTCTTAACTAAGAGGACTGGAGAGGCATAGGGGCTCATACTGTGGACAATTGTGCCAGCCTTGAGCATTTCCTCAACCTGACGCTCAATTTCGTCTTTCTGCAGTGGAGAATAACGATATGGCTTAGAGTTGACTGGTACTGAATTCGGCAATAAGTGAATGGAGTGATCAAACTGCCTATGGGGAGGCAGTGCAGAAGGCTTTTGAAAGAGATCCTCATTGGCATTCAGAACTTCTTGTACAGCAGGAGGCAAACTGTCAGATGCAGTTGCAGTATTGGATTGCAATAAAACAGTTGCAAAAATTTCATTCCCTTTTTCCCATTTCAGAATGTTCTCATAAGAAGTTTCCTGTATCTCAGTTAGAGGTTTGTCCACTACACCTTGTAGCCGAACAGTTTTGCCCTCACACTGTAATTCGACCCATTTTTCAGCAAATTGACAATTCATCAAGCCCCACTGTTCAAGCCAATCCATCCCCAATATAGCATCATATCCACCAAGGTCTAGCACTTTCATATCATGATGAAATGTATGATTTGGCACCCACCAAGCAAAATTTGGAACCTCTGAATTGCAAGACAGTAGTGCCCCATTAGCCACCTTGACTTGTCTTTTTTGTGCTTGCCTCACATGACAACCCAATTTATCCACCATCCTGGAACTGAGAAAGCTATGTGAACTTCCTGAATCTAGGAGCATCATCAGGACTTGATTCTTCACTAATGCCCTGATCCTGATTGTTTTAGGGTTATCCACACCTGACACTGCATTCAGAGATAAGTGCATTTCTTCAGATGGAGAATCCTGTATCACAAACAAATCCAGTATCTCATCTGGAATTATCTCAATGGCTTCTCCCATCTCAATAGCTTTGAGCTGAATTTGAGTTGCAGAAGGACACTTGTGGCCATGAACATATTTATCTCCACATTTATAACATAAACCATTGGCCTTTCTATAGTCATGTAATTGTCTAGCCTTCCACAGATCACCAGCAGGCAATGCTTGTTTAGTTTCTGCAGCAGTGGTTTTGTTGTATTGTCTAGGAGCCGTGGGCTTGTATGAAGAGGACTTCTTCTGTCTATCAATCACCCCTTCTTGCACCACTGCCATATGAATTGCTTGACTGACAGTGTCAGGCTGCTGTCCTTCGACTGCAGACCTAAGCTCCTCTTTGAGACCCAGAATGAACTGAGTGACCAGCAATATCTCACTCATGGTGTTGTCATAGAGACGAATGTGATACATCAATTGCTCAAAGGCCTTCTTATATTCTTCCACTGAAGATGTCTGCTTAAGTGACAGCAGTTCCATGAGCTTGTTCTTATGAGTATTGACTTCGAATTCGGCCAATATGCACGCCTTGAAAATGTCCCAATCATGATAAGGATTCAGCAGTTTGAATGACTGGTACCAATGTGCCGCACTGTCATACAAGTGAATTGTTGCAGCTTGCACTTTAAAGCCATGCGGAATTTGATACAAGTTGAAGAATGCCTGGCACTTATCTAACCAGACCCTGACATCAGTACCATCAAAACGGGGAAAATCTAGCTTAGGCATCCACTGCTTGCGAGAACTGCTCTCCCCAACCTCAACTGTACTAGATCCATGAAATGCAGGAGAGGCCGGTATGGACTGAACCTGCGGTGTAGCGGAGGGGAATGTCACGAACGGTGCTCCAGAAGCAGATCCAGCAGGAGCTTGGGGTCGGGGACCAATTACGCCATCTCCTTCCTTGAACGGCAGCTTGAGCAGAGGCGGGCGCTGTAACGGCGGCGGTGGCGGCGGCGGCGGCGGCGGTGGTGGTGGTGGTGGTCGCGAAATCGCCTGCGCCAACTGTGCCTGCTCTTGCTGAACTTGACCCAACGACGTCATGGAGAGATCTACCTTGGTCTGGAGCTGTTCCATGGTAGCTGCCTGAGTCCCGAGCTTGGTGTCCATCTCACACATCTTCTTCTCTAAGGTCTCCAGTAACTCCAACTTCTTCATCACCTTATCCTCGAATGACTCCATGGCGGCGATCACTTGCCGTACCACCTGTGAATTTCTGGGTGGCGCCGTCGTTGAACTCTCCTCCAAACCGATGCAACCAGTCTCGGATTTACAGAAATCGCCGAAGCAACTTCAACCAATTCTGGAATTACGCCTCAAGGCCGAGAGATTACGAGAAATTTCAACGCAGATCGAAACCGCTCTTGATACCAATTTGTCATGAACCCCGGCGAACCAGGAGCTCAGCGACGATAGCTTGGCCGGATTTGGCCGGAGACAGGGAAGAGGCAGAGTAAAGCAGAGAGGGACAGAGGAAGGAGAAGACTTGGGAGAGGGGTTTAACTTTCCATTTCATCGATGGTCCTATCCGGTTACAAGGTTCAGGCTATATAGCCAGGACATGGACTCACGCCACATTACATGGGCCAAGCCCAACTCAACCCACTCACGGCCCAAGGCCAGCCAACTCGACGATTACGCCTTCTTCTTTCCCGCCTTCGTCTTCTCGATGGGCAGCATGCCAATAGCTGCCAGGGTGGCCATGACAGCTGCGTCCGGATCTCGTGGATGGTCGGTCGGTTGGAAGATAGAGTGCGGTGTCACTTGGCACGACTGCACTAGACGAGGGGTGTGCCTGCCCAGTGCACGCATGGGAGCATGAAATCCACGATCCGGCGACCGTGACTCCGCCAGGAGGAGGAGGTGAGGTGCCCCGCACGTCGGCACAGCTTGATTCAATTCCACACGGGATCCCCCGCGGATGCAAAGTAGGAGTAATGCTTGCCCACAGCTCGTTTCTTTCCTTGCACTCAATCAAAAGGCTGAAGAACGCTAAGCTGTGGAATTTTATGCATTTCCTGGTTAGTAGGGCTCATAGTCACATTTTTAGGACCGTAAATCATGAAAAATTACAACTCTTTCGTTCTAATTGCTATCTTGATGAAGTTGTGGGCTTTTATTTTTAGAGGGCTGCTATTCTTAAGGTTAGTAAAAAAAGGGTTCATCTTAACCGGCATTCATAATCATATGACTGGCATTCGATGACGCACACTTTCTTCAACCTCTCGCCTCTTTCTCCACGCACATTCTCACGCCTTGTACTCCTCCTGTTGCAGTCTCTAGTGGCATATGTTTCCTCTCTCGTCGCGTTAACCATTGTAGCTCGAGCTCCTCCAACCCTAACACCAGCGCCCCCACCAATCCCTCACCACTCGTGGACGGCGTCACCCCCGCCTCCTCGTTTGCCTATCGCCTCT
Organism: Eragrostis curvula; assembly: GCA_007726485.1. NCBI lineage: Eukaryota > Viridiplantae > Streptophyta > Magnoliopsida > Poales > Poaceae > Eragrostis > Eragrostis curvula. The sequence continues at coordinate 2,651,480 of RWGY01000051.1, read as the reverse complement.
GAACTTCCTCTAAAGCTTACTAAATAAACCAAACCTAGAACCCTTACCTCTTAAAAACTCACCAATTTCATCAAATGACAAATATAGTAATTCATTTCTTAGATTCATAGACGAATGGTGAGGCTTCATCAGCACAAACTTACACTCTATCAAATCCTAACAATATTGACATTACAATCACACCAAAAAAAACAATATGATCGTTTTTTCTGCGTAACATAAAAGGTTTTTTTTTTCTGAAGATCAATCGAAAGATTATAATAAAAAATCATTTCTTTCTCTAAAATGATAGACAAGAGAACCAGGGGCGGATCCAGCGGGGGGGCAAGGGGGGCTCGAGCCCCCCCTACGTGCTGGATCTCCCATGGAGATTAAGGGAGGAGAGGGAGGGAGAAGAAGAGGAAGATGAAGGGGAAGGGGGGGCTGGAGGAGGAAGAAGGAAGATGAGCACCCCCTTCCTTGTTCAGCTGGCTCCGCCACTGAAGGGAACCGATCAAACGGTGTATGCAAAGAAACAGTACTCGTACTAGCAGTTTTCAAGTTCATCAGATCGAACCGTACGACAAGGATCGTGTGCACGCTCAACTCTCTCAACACAGGCGTCCGTTTGGGAACCGCATCCCCCCCGTGCGGTTGTATCGCTCGCCGACTCGCCTCGTCTCCTCTAGTCTAGTCCCCTCTTCGTCTTCGTCTTCCGCTTCCACCCCAACCAAGCCAGCCCAGCCAGCCTGCGAGAGCAAATCACACGAAACCTTCTTCTCGGCTCCTCCTCTCCAACCTCCATGGCGCAAGACGAGACACCCCCCGAGCCCGCCCCCGCCCCCGCTTCCGCCTCCGCCTCCTCCCCGTCCGCCCGCCTCAACGCCGCCGCGCCGGAGTTCACCCCCCGATCCGCCGCCGCCGCCCAGCACCACGGCAACAACCACCCCCACCGCCGCGGGCCTCAGCACCACCACCACCACCACCATCACCACAACCAGCACCACCAGCAGCACTACCAGCCGCGGCACAAGCCGGCCGGCGATGACGAGGGGGACGCCGCCGCCGCGGCGGAGGAGAAGGGGGAGGGGGCCGCGGGGCACGCGCCGCGCGGGCTGCCGGACGACCTTGCTCGCCGGGTCGTCAAGCAGGTAGCTTTTGTTTCCTTCTCCTCGTTCTTCGATTGATGCGGTGTTAGCTGTGCTGCTGCATCTCTGTGCCGGTTGTGATGTGACCAATGTTTGGTGTGAATCTGGGGATCGCGCGGTAAAGGTTGGACCTTTGGGGGAAAATGGGTGGGGGTGTTCATAGAGTAACGAAGACAGACAGACTGCAAGCGGGTCTCGTACCGGTTAATACATGGGCGTATAGGCTGTGCAGTAAACGATGGAAACGCTAGAGATCCTTGTGTTTGTGCTCTGAAAACCAACCATTGAAGTTATGCCTTTTTGCTTTGATGGGTTTCTGCTGCTGCATAACTCCATGGCAACCTATTGTATGCCGTTTAGCTTTGATTATGAGCTTCAGATGAACTATCTACTGGCATGGTTCTAGAATGTGGCATCCCTCAGTTTTGATGTTTGATTTTGCAAATCGTATCTTCTCTTTTTGTATTTCTTAACTACTGCTAGGAGGACAATTAGTTTGGCTTCAATGGTAGTTCAGTTATCCTGGCACTATATTTCATTAGCTTGGAGTGCTCTAGGAGGGGCTCAGAGGAATGTAATGTCTGCCGAATAATACACTATTTTTAACAGTAGCTCATGATCATGAAAGTACTTTATTGCCTAATGCTATATGATGGTCATAATTCGTGCAAAATACAGTGTACAGTCGGAAGTATTTTATAATTTGCATGTGATTGGGTTAGAGTTTAGTGGCGGGGAGGGAAGAAAAAGAGGGAATGCAGACTCAGTAATGTAAGTGTGCGTGCCAATGCTTGACAAATCTTCAGTTCGATTCACCACTCACCTATAGGGTAATATGAAACACGACAAATTGTACATTTGTCCTTATTCGGAAACTAATTTAGCTTGTAACTGGTGCGAGCATAATAGGTAGAAGTTTCCTGGTACTGAATACCTTTTCCTTTTGAGATAATATTTTAAAGAACAGGAAGATTGTAAATCTCCATGATTTTATGAGCTTCCTTCTTTGTATCTTTCCGAAAACGGAACGGAAGGGCGAGAGTTATGAATACCATAAAAAATCTCATAAACAAGGAAAACATTCTTCTTATGTATTATTTAATTCTTTAACCTCCTTTCAAATCACGACAAGTTTGTGAAACTAACTTCACCTTTTAGTCTTTTATACTACTCCCTCTGTTTTTTTTGTTTTTTGACATTAGGACAAAGGAGCTTCACTAGTTACCTTGCCCTAACGAAACCGTAGGGAGTGCTTCCCTTTTAGTTCTGTAATTGGGTGCTTGATTTTCATCTTTGTTACTTTTTATCCCTTGAATAAAACGTATTTGGAACATGACAGGTGGAATTTTACTTCAGTGATGTCAATTTAGCTACGACTGAACATCTGATGAAGTTCATAACTAAAGACCCGGAAGGATTTGGTGAGTTAATTTCAAATGAACCACCTGATTTTAATTGTGCTGCTGTTTTTATCAGTTGTATGATATTTACTAGTCAAGATCATTTGAATTTTGCGATGTAATGAATAGGTGTGCTAAACTGTTTTTAGTGGTACACTGGTGGTGTAGCTTTTCATCTCCTTTTTTTTTAATTTTTTTTTTTAACATCCATAGTTATGTGTCACCTATAGGCTTCCCACAAGTCTGGGGAACTGTGTTTTTTTAATAATCATGTTGTACTATAGAATGGGCAAATTTAACGTTGAAGTGTTTCCGATTTGTTTGCATGATTGTTGTGCATTGTTGGGAGCTGCAGGCCTTTTATCACCTAGGGCGAGGTTAATGTTTTCAATAGATTAACATTATTGCCTAATTAAACGGTTCTGATAATTCACTCTTAGATGCCTGCATGTGATTTTTGTTCACGTCAGTTTTCTGATGAATAGTGGCGCATTGACATTTCACCTTCTGTTTCGCAGTGCCCATGTCTGTTGTAGCTTCTTTTAGGAAGATCCGGGAGCTAGTTTATGACAGATCATTGTTGGCTGCTGCTTTACGGACGTCGTCGGAGCTGGTAAACATCTTAATCAAATATCACGTTCTCTTACTTTCTGATTACGTTCTTGACAAATCCATACAGTTTAGTTCTTAATAACTCAGTTACCTATATTTTACATATTTCTTATTATATTCATAAGATTTCATTAGTTGAAGCTAGGTGTGGGGGCATATATTTTACATATTTCTTATTATATTCATAAGGTTTCATTAGTTAGAGATCAATGATTCTCTGTAAAGTCATTTAACTGCAGACTATCTTGTCATGGTCCTGTTCTATCATTCCTTCATCAAATTACTAAGTATGGATATTATCATTTATAGGTTGTTTCGGATGATGATAAAAAGATTAGACGTGTACATCCATTCACTGAGGCAGATGTTGAAGAAGTTCAGGTTAGCATCAAATTAATCAGTTAAATTATTCACTATGTCTGGCATGCTGCTGAGTTTCTTTTTTTGTTTCATCAGTCGCGCATTGTTGTTGCTGATAATTTACCTGATGATCATCGCTACCCGACTCTTATGAAGATTTTTTCAGCTGTTGGGAGGTATGAATGCGTGTTAGCACTAACAGAGTAACAGTTACTGGACGTAATATTGAGCTCATGATATTATGTACATTGCAGTGTCAAATCTATTCGTACTTGTTATCCGCAAGGGACTGATGTTGCTGGCTCTGCTGCTAGCAAAACATCGAGGATTGAGATGCTTTTTGCTAACAAGGTCAGTGCCCTGATTTGTCTATGATTGCTAAAAGCTGATGAGAGAGTGCATAGCCTGTTGTATGAAACACTGAATACACTCTCTTCACAATGTCTTCCTGTTGTACTTGCAGCTGCATGCTTTTGTGGAGTATGAGTCTGTTGAAGATGCTGAAAAGGCTGTATGTCTTCTCCTTTTCCTTCTTCTCCTTCTCCTTCTCCTTCTCTCTCTCTCTCTCTCTCTCTCTCTCTCTAGTTGTGCTTCGCCACTTTTCCATCACTCACAGAACGAACGATCTGCATTATTTGTAGGTTGCTGAATTCAGTGGTGGGAGAAACTGGAGAGATGGGATTAGAGTTCGCTCACTACTTGGTTGCCTGGTAACTTAATGAACTCTGTTTCTCATTATCAATTCTGTTTTCTTTGGGGAAAAAATTGTCTGCAGTCATGGTTTGATCCAGTTTGTCATTTACATTTAAACTATAATCGTTTGATCACATTTATTAAATTGATTGTTGGGTGCAAACTTATGCGTGAGCAACTTGGTGGTCACGTCTTATGTGGGCTGATAATTGCTAAAAAGACATGTTAATCATTCCTCGTTGCATGCATCAAGTAAATTGAAACAATTTAGACCTTATATTTTCATTCGTGTAGAAAAATGGGTTGGGCCAAGGTAGAAAAGGTGGAGATGAGGAGTATGCTGCAGATGAAGATGGCCCTGACACAACCGGCCATCCACAAGACTATGAAATAGATGATGCTGTCCAGAGTTCCGAATCACACCTTGATCATCAGGTATTACCACTGTCCTCTTTTATTAGGTTTCATAAGCTTACGTTTTCAAGGTTGAATACTTTCTAATGGCGAATTTCATAGGCTGAAGATGGCTTCCATGACAAGGGTGGAATGAGGCAAGGGAGAGGGCGAGGACGGGGCGGTAGGGGTCGCGGTCGGGGTCAGTATTACAGCCACAACCGAGATGGCCATCATCCGGTGGGCACTCCTCCATCCAGTCACGGCGGGCTTGGTGAGCATCCACCTGTTGTGTCGAAGCCACCTCCAGGCCCCCGCATGCCTGATGGCACAAAAGGGTTTACAATGGGCCGAGGGAAGCCACAGGTTCCTAGCAATGCTGCTTAGTGGTGGCAGCCTGTTGCTGCCCTGCTCATGGGTCTCCTGCGAACCGATTATGGTGATCTTTTTGCTCAGGTTCTTAAACCGTATCTGTGGGGATGCTTCGTGGTGCGTTGGTTCATTTTGATGTGATTCTGAAAGGAAAAGAAAAGAAAAATAGATATGGTTGGTACTGTGGTACATGCGTGTATACTAACAAGTCTTGAACGCGTGGAACTGTCCTGTGACATGTAGTTCTCGAAGCAGAAAATCGTACTTGACAAAAAGGGGTTTGATCATGTTATAAAGTTCTGTAAAGCATGTTGGGTTCCCTACCATCCGTAACCCATCATTCTGGTGGAGATTTCAAATTGTTTGCCACAAAATTGCAACTTCTATCAAGAATTCGTTTTTCGACAGGTAGGCCAAGATGCAGAGAAACCGTATGCCGAAGCTGCAGCAACAACTGAACCATCGACACAAATTTGCTATGTTTTGTTTTTTTCCAATAGTTTGATATTGGAACAAGGGAACACGAGGAAATGCCACATTTGGGTACAGAAAATAAATCAGTGTGTTCTCATTTCTTTGCCTGGATTCCAAGTTCCGTTCTCTGTTCCTTCTTCCCATATGTTCTTGTTCCCTTCGTTGCTGCAAACATACTTCTCCCTGTCGGCGGTAGCACATTCTGCCTGCCCTCAAACGGCTGCTCCTGCGTGCCCCTTGTTGCAGCCGGTGGACATGACTGCCTTCGCGCCTTGCCATTTTCCTTTTTGACACCTGCACCGAGACCAGGATCCTTGGTTCGAGCTTTCTCTGCTGATGGAATATGACGCCTGAATATCGATCCCGTTGTAATCAGATTCTTTGGTGTCTTGAAGAGGAAATCTTGTTCTGTCACTCCCTTGACCGCAGTTGTGCTGCCGATTTGGCTTGCATAACACCTGTCGGAGTGTTTCTTCGTTGCACCACTACTTCGGGGAGCTGAAACAGCTGCAGCAGTTGCCTTCTGCTGCCCATTCACAGGAACTTTGTGGCTTGATCTTTTTGCTACACTTTGAGAATGATTCTCCACTTTGGTGATGGTTGGTGCACCTTTGACGAAGGTTTTCTTCGATGAAGAGTTTTCTTTAGGTGATGCCGTTCGTGCTGATGTTTTGGTTGCCTCCGGTTTGCCTGAGACCTATCACAGAGATAATCAGACCAAGAGAAAGGTCAAATAGATCAACAGAGGTAAAAATGTTGAGACGCAGTTTGGAAATGAGAGATGAACTAGGCACAAGTTTAGAATTCAGCGTACCTTTGAAGCTGATGGTTTAGCTTCTCGAGGAGGGATCGGTGGCTCCTTTTGGAATACAATTTTAGAGGAGGTGGCTTCCATCTCAAGCGAAGGAAACAGTGGTGTAGCTGGAGTACTTTTCAGCCTGAAATGAACTGCATGTTCTTCTAAGAAGTAATTCCATCCATGCAAGAATATGGTGTTGAGAGTAGACTCGAGTACCCGCCTTACCAATCATAGTCATGTTTCTCATCCACCGGTATGAGAAAATCTCTCTTTCCTGACGGAACTTTGCGCACATGGCCACCTAAATTTGTCATAGAAACAGTCACATATTGAGTGATCCACCTTGAAGCAGCAGCAGTTGTAAAGGATTTGCAAATACATTTAGAAAAAACTCCACATTTTAACCCTCAACTCCCGCCCCAATCCATTTTCCAGGCCTAAACCCCAAATCCGTACTAAGATTTGAGAAAATGACAGGGATAACAGTTAACACTGAAGTATGGACATTTCCCCCTCTAAATCACACCGAACCAGTTGCACAATCCAGACAACAGGCAGAGGAAAAAGGATTACCACAGTGCTCACCTTGGATAGCGTCAAACTCCACGGAGTACATTGGTTCCAGGAGGTTCACATCCCTATCTTTCTCGCGCTTGTACATCTCCCTAAAGAAAATGATACTCTCATCATTGTCGTTCTGAACCGCGGCTGGAGCCTTGGCTTTGCCCCTCCCAGCAATTCTCCTCAGGCGGTCCATCTTCAAGTACAGAACCAATGTTTTGCTATGACAACTGAAAAGTTCACAGGATTGTATACAACCCAAAGATTATAGACTGTCACAAGATTGTAGACTGGTAAGGTTAAATGAATACTACTCAAGAGATTCCAAATTTGGCGGAAATTCCAAAGTTCCATGGAATTATCTGTTGATAGGTTATAATTTGTGAAAGGGATGGATGGATACAACCAAATGGGAGATATTTGATTGATTCAACGAGCTTAAACATATTGTTGTTTTCTCTTTGTCCTCTAACGGCACAATGTCTTTTGCTTTGGTCTCTCCAGCTTGTTGTTTGGGCACCGTACTCATCCTTTCATAGTATGCAATCTGCAAAAACCTTGATACAATCCAGAGGTTACTGAGGACTGATTTGCACCAATAAGTGCACAAATGTCATTGACGATGCACGGATTTTCCTTTTCATATGAAACCAACGAAGCAGGCAGACACGATGAATGATATGGGTGGGTAGAATTGTTACATTTGCTTCCTCTTAAGGATCATCAATGATATCCTTGTGGTTTTCAGATTTCTCATGTTGCTGCCACTGCAAGCAGTGGAAACAATGTATGGCTGACGTTTGCACAGTCCCTGATGGTGAGGGAGGGAAAACCCTGAAAAGATAGGAAAAGTTTGAGGTCTGATAAGGCAATGGAAAATCATCATCTCGCATTCAGATAAAAGACTTCACTGCAGTGCAACAAGCCACACCCATTCAGTTGAAGGTCGGGGGGAAATATCTTTGTAAAATGTTTCATGGATCATTTCTTATGGCCTATTATTAGACATTTGAATGTCAGATAACTCCCAAAACACCCATTCTCTTCTGCATCGCATTTCCTATAGAAGTCATATGCTATACTGGCAGTCTCCAAGAATTCAGTTACAAAGCCTCTGGTTAGCAAAACAGGACGTAATAACACTACCCAATTAGGGTTAGAGGAGCATTTACATAACCAGTTACAACTAATCATAGATGATGATACAGATATTCATACTAAAAAATATCTCTTCTCATAGTATGTGTACAGGCATGCCACTACTCAGAATTGCAATTTGTACTCTCTTGATACATTAAAAAGAGCCATCAGTGTTCTGTGTTTTTTTCCCAATCAACACTTTCTTGTCCCAGTTAATAATCTCCAGAGAGTTCCTTTTCAGTCTGCATTTCTTCCTTTGGGTCTTGACATATGCACATCATTCTATACTGCTGCACAACGATCGACAAACCATAAGATCCAAGTTATTGTAACACACGTATCATGTCAAATCAAAATAACAGCAAAGCAGCAGTGCAGCACTGGTTTCTATAATTTTAAATGCTTGGAAAATTTGCAAGCGCATAACACGAAACATATGGCCCAGATGCTGGAAATAGGTAAGAATGTAAAAGCGACCTTATTTTATCATAATAGCAAATTGGAATTCTTTTGCTGAGGAACGCAACGATGTCCAACAAAAAGGGCATTTACAGGGGTAAGCGGTCTCATGAAATGCATTCACATGGTTAACACTTAGAAAAATAGAAAACATAGTTTGGTCAAAGTACTAGAAGGCATCAGATGCGAAGTTTACCTGTGCATGATGTTTATGTTGATCATGGAGTGAAGATCAAGCTTCTGTGGCCAGAATGGAATGATAGTTGTTTGATCAGATGCCGGTTATGCTGATAAGGTGTATGCAGTCATCCAAGTAAGGTACTAGCGAGGGGTGCACTGCTTCCCACCAACCTAAGTTAGGTCTCAGGGCTGGCAAACCAGAAAAGATGCGTGTGAATATGCATTCAGAGAGACACAAATTAAGTTTTACTTAGCAAGTTAGCATACACAAAACATAGAAAATAATCCAAAAATAGATAAAACTATGCTGAACTTTAATAACAGAAAGAGAGAGTGGCAGAGAGGTGATGTAGGAACATACACACCTCAATTGAGAGTCAGCATGAGGGGAGGAGCTTCTTCACAAACTTCTTCATGTTGGACTCTGCTGCTGGAACATCTTTATTCGGAATACAAGTGATCAAGTCAAAATACTCTCCACCATGTCTGCAACGTCGTTGCAGGTCAGGACAGGCCTTTATCTCCAGCAATTTGAGAGCTGGGAGCCGCTGGACGAGGCCCTGTGGAAATTTCTCTATCCCTGGGCACTCCTCAATCATCAACCCCTCAAGGGAAATGAGACCATCCATCCTGTCAGGCAGCGCTTTCAGCGTAGCACAGTCCTCCACATAGAGATGCCTCAACTTGGCCAGATTTCCAAGGTTTGAAGGCAGCGAAACCAGACTTCCATTGTGGCAAATCTTAATTTCTTCGAGGGATGTGGGCAACTTCGGAATCTCCAGCAAGCTTTCACAAGAGTGTACCGATAACCATTCCAGTTGGGGCAGAGGAAGGATTTCATTGGATGATGAGCCTTTCCCCTCCAGCTTGTTACAGAACCAAATACCCAGAGATCGAAGGCGAGGCAAGCATCGGAGCTCCTCTAGTGGCCAGTAGACGATACTGTGGCATGAAAAAATATCTACTTGTTCAACAGAGGCCAGGCAGTCCCAAAGTTGCAATTTCATATTAAATATTGACATGAAACCGTCTTCACCCAGGATATTTAATTTTCGCAGGGTGCCCAAAGGTCTTGGAATTTGGCTTTGAGGATCCTCTTGAGGCTTCACCACATCTTCAAGCAACCCAACGTCCAACTGGACAAGAGTTGGACAAGAGCCCAAGAGCATGCTCATAGGAACAAGACCCCGTGAAGTGTGACCACGAGTAGATAGATACCTGAGAGCTGGACAATCTGGAAGACTTCCAAGCTTATAACAATTTATGATTCTCAGCTCTTCAAGAAGGGGAAACATCACCGAGCTAATAGGCTCTCCTGAACTGTTTTCTGCCCATTTCTCAAACTCAAGCAACTGCCGTAACATCATTCTCTTTAACTTTGGGAAAATTGGTAGAGGGGTATCAAATCCTGCCACTGCCAAATCAATACTCTTACATAATGTGGTCAGGCTTAGCATGCCGGACAAAGACAAATCCTCAAGAGAGGATGACAGCCATACTAATGGTAGCTCGTTACAATTTGGGCACTCGGTAATAACAAGTTCCCTTAGGAACTGGAACATTTTAGGATCTCTCATCCATTGTGACATAGCCAGGCCACCATACCCATGTATCTTCAAAACTTTGAGCTGATCATGAGGCACAAGAGATTCCAGTACTTCTTCATCATTATTGCTGATCTTATCATAGAAAGGATCATAATCTCGGTCACGGCCCCAGTACAACAACAATTCGCTTAGAGTATGTTTCTCTTGCAAATTGACCTTCGACCCACTTTTCACTTTCCATAAATTGAAAAGTTCCAACCTGTTGCCAAGTTGTCTCAGGTCTTTAAGCTCCTCGATCCCAAATCCATCTCCAGTGTCCACAATAAAAGTTGTCAGTGTGCGAAGGTTAGGTAGCCGACTAAGATTAGGGGGCATACGTTCCAAACTATCACATCCCAGAAGATAAAGATGGCTGAGCTTCCTCATAATTTGCATACCTTCTGGTAGGTAACATAGCCTAGAGCATCCGTTGAGCCACAACGACTGTAAGTTGTACAACAAACATACCAAATTTGGCAAGCTGACAATATTTGACCCAGAAAGATCAAGATACCGTAAATGGGCTGCATTTATAAGCTGACAATGGGTAATAGAACTATTTTCACAACACAAGGCTCTTAAGGACATTAGCCTTAACTCCCTGAGATGCTTGTGTTCTGATCGAGTTAATAAAGTACGGAGAGATGATGCGCCTTTCAGTAATCCACTTATTTCTTTCAACTCACACCATGACACTTGCATGTGATACACATCTTTTATCGATGTTTTTCCCTGACTCAACTCTTCGGCAGATGCACATTCATCTGTGACATCTTTTGCTAGGTCATGCATTAAATCATGCATTTTACATCCAACTATATCATGCATTGAGCGTTGTAGGAAAATTATCTTTGGTGTGACATCTTGAAGAAAGGACCTCTTAACCAACTCGTTGAAAATAAATTCACCTTTCTGTGCCAAATCCATCGTTCCCTCTTCATGAATAAAGCCATTTGCCATCCAAAGTTGGATCAACTTATCCTTGTCCATCTCATAGCCCTTAGGGAAAACTGCACAAAAGGCAAAACATCGCTTCATTTCAGATGGCAAGTGTCTGAAGCTCAGTTTTAGAAGGGATAGAACTTCGTCCTTGCCTCTGCTGGTATTACTAATGTTGCTTTCTGCAATAGCTTCCCATTCTTGGACTTGTTCTTTTGAACTCATCAAGCCACCCAATGTCTTGAGAGCAAGAGGTAGTCCCTTGCACCTGTTGACAATACGCTTACCGGTCAAGATGAACTCATCCTTCTCTTTTACTCTACTAAATGCTTTCTTTGAAAATAATTCCCATGAGTCATCTTCACTCAAACATGCTAGCTCATAGAGAGGAAGGGTGCCCATTGTAGAGGCCACTTGTTGACTTCGACTTGTGAGAATTATCATACTTCCTGATCCACCAATACATAGTAGTGGCCTAAGGTATTCCTCCCACTTCCGCTGTTCATCATTCCACACGTCGTCAAGAATGAGTAGGAACCTTTGTCGGCCAATGACTCCATGCAGTCGTTGTCGCAAGAAATCAACGGTTTCTAGCACGCGAGCTGGTTCATTTGTGGCCAACTCAATGATGGATCTCAGAACATCAGTGGCTTTGAAGTTTTCTGAAACACAGTGCCACATCTTCAACTCAAAGTGCTTCTGAACCCTGCAGTCATTATACACCATCTTCACTAGCGTGGTCTTTCCCAAACCCCCAATTCCAGTGATGGGTAGCACCTGCACATTCTTCTTATCTTGCTGGTCGAGCAACAGCTTCACCACAATCTCCTTGTCGTGACCTCTAACAAAGACATCAGCAGAGTCATCAAGTGTTGCGTGTGCCTGCTGATACAGAGGTTGCGGCACCTCCACGCACTCAACCAGCCCTATCGTATGCATCTCCAGGACCAGTTCATCGAATTTCTTGAGGACTTTGTTCAGATCCCTACTCACAGTGAGCCGGAACATAAGCGGGCTGTGAAGGGTGAAGTACCTCAGTATCTTGCTCGCTGCACCATCCTGAGCCTCCTGGCGCAGCCCCTCGTACTGGATATCGTCGAGGACATCATCAGCCTGGTAAGCGGCGGCCTTGAGTTCCTTCATCCACCTCCTGACGACAGGGTTTGTCTCGGCCTTCACCTCAGCATCGGCCAGCACGCACTGCACAGCCAGCAGCTGCCGCTCTAGCTTGTCACGCTGGGGGTCGACGCCCCACATGCGAGTGACGCTCTGGACAAGCGCATCGGCGGCCTTGCTGGCCACCATGGTCACAACGGCGAGCAGCAGCAAGTCAGTCATGGTGGATAATTTTCCCAGTTCTGCTTGCAGTGTGTTCGTATGGGTGGTGAAGGATTAGGAACAATGTGTAGATAGCTAGGACAGAACAAAATAGGCGGCATTATCATGGAAGGGCCGGCAGTAGCCATTATTATAGAAGCGAGAAATGAACGCTTAAGAAAGGGACGCACAATGCCATATATGTCTGTAAAATTTTCAGGACGGCAAGAAGCAGACGTCTCCGTCATGAGCATGAAGCCAGGAAGGCAGCGGCGTGCCAGCGTGGACAGGCGATCCGGCAGGCAGTAGCAATGGGGATGGGCGGTCAAGGTGGGCGCGCGCGCGTCACGGGCTATAGCAACTGAAAACACCTATGAAAGGACCAAAACTACGCAACCATACAAGGGATGCTGAGGATAGTTCGAAAAAAAAGGGATGCTGAGGGAGCAGCCGGTTGGGTCATTTCTACGAGCAACCGGACGCGCCCGCACGACGCGACCAACCCGCCATAAAGAGAGGCGCTCGCGTTGCGGCTTGCGCGGGGTGAGGACGACCATGCCGTTTGGCGGGCATACCGGCGGCGGCAATGCGGTCGGGGTCCGAATGCGGTGGCGCGGAAGCAACCGCTGCTGAATGTTCCGGCCGCCTCACAAATGGGCCTGCTCATTTTTTGGGCTTGGTCCTGGGCGAACGAAAGGATAGATTATTTCTTCTTCTTTTTTTATCATCATAATGAAAAGATTCATTTCTTTTTTTTTGCAAGGGATAAACATTCATTTCGATGTAATCTGAGATTATATCCATCGACGGAGTACAAAATATTAAAAAGGTATAGCAGCATAATAATGAGCAGAGCAGTGGACGTATGAATCAACAAGACAACGGTATGATCTGCAGCAGTAGTTTTGCTTAACAGTTCTGAACTATCCAGCAGCAAGGTACATGTAAATATAACAGTAAAAATATTCCGAAATCCACAATTGCGACAGAACATCAGCTGACATGTTCAATCCTTCGATCACCAGGCTCAGGCTTCGTCCCGAGCTTCGCCCCTTGCTATTTCTTTGCATCAGCACGTCACATCACCTCCCAAGTATTGGAGTTCAATCGCTCCCATGACCGCACTCGCAATGCTGCCACGATGTTCCTCTATCGGGCTGGCGCCTGCCATATGCACAATCGTCAGACACGGCGGCAGAAGGAAAAACAAACAAAGTTCTGCCTCAGCGAATTCATCTGCATGATTAACAATGTTGAGCAACAAAGTTGGGTGTGGTACTAGAAGGCATCAGATTTGTACAATACGTTATTTATGTTGACCACCACCAAGTCAAGATCATTAACCTGACGAAAGATAGAGGCTTATTTTTCTTTTTAAGTAGCAATCTTACCAAGGAACTTGTCAAGGGGGCAGTGTGGCACGCTGATTCCGGTCACACCCATTTCAAAATCTCAGTGTCTAACATACTGACACAGCAGAGAAGAAGGGAGTGACGTGCATTCAGATACACAAAGATCCAGTTCAACTGCACACATGTAAAGAGTTAACGGATTAATGACAGAACTAGATAATGGAAATGAGAGCCAGGAGCGTACGCACCTCAGTTACCACCGCAGAATGGGGGGAACCTCTTCACAGACTTCTTTATTTCAGGTTCGCTTGCTGCTGGAATGAGCTTGTCTGGAATGGAAGAGACCAAGTCGAAATACTCCCCACCTTCTCTGCACCGCCTCTGCAGGTTGGGGCACTCGTATATCCCTAGGTATTTGAGGGCTGGGAGCCGCTGGGAGAGACCCTGCGGGAATCTCTCTATCCCCGGACAATCACAGAAGATCAAGTCCTCAAGGGAAGTGAGGCCATCCATCCCATCAGGCAGCGCTCTCAGAGTGCCGCAACATGACACAGTGAAGTCCCTCAGTTCGGCCAGATTTCCAAGGTTTGAAGGTAGCGCCACCAAACTTTTGCAGCCTTGAATCACCATTCTCTCAAGGGATGTGGGCAACTGCGGAATCTCTAGCAAGCTGTCACAAATTTTTACTTCCAAATCTTTTAGCAGGGGCAGCGGAAGGACTTCTTGGGATGATGAGCCCTCCTCTCCAAGCTTCTCACATGAGACAATAATCAGAGATTGAAGGTGAGGCAAGTATCGGAGCTCCTCCAGAGGCCACCGGACAATGTTATTGCACCAGAATATCTCCAATTTTTCCACGAAGGCTAAGGCCGACCCAAGCCCGACTTGCAATCTGGTCATGTCGAATATTGATACGAAGCCGTCGTCACTTGCAGTTCTCAAGCATCGTAGGGCTTCCGGCGGGTTCAGGCTTTGGCCTTGCTGTCCCCATAGAGATTTGGGCACATTCACTGACCAACCAACAGTCAAGCTGACAAGAGACGGCCAGGAGCACAGTGGCATGCTCACAGGTAAATAGCGTTCACGGAGATAGCTTTTGGCATGAACTAGTGTTGTGAGAAGTGGGGCCAATGGAAGAGTCCCCAATTTTGGGCAATCGTGAATTGTTAGCTCTTCGAGTCGGGGAAACATCACAGATCTATGAGGCTCTCCTGCACTGCTTTCTGCCCATCTCTCCAAGTTACGCAGCATGCTCAAGCTCATACTCTTTAAGCTTGGGAAAATTGGCGGAGAGCTATTGGATCCTACAGCTTGCACATCGATGTTCTTGCATAATGTGGTCAGGTTGTCCATGTTGGCTAAATCTAAAGACTCAAGAGAGCGAGACAACCATACTATTGGTATGTCTGTACATTTTTGGCAGCTCTGCATTGTCAACTTTCTTAGGCACTGGAACATTTTAGGGTTTCTCATCCACTGCGAAATTGCACGGCCAGGGTATCCATGAACATCCAAAACTTTGAGCTCACCACAAGGAACAAGAGACTCCAGTACTTCCTCTGCATTATTGTCCTCAATGGGTCTTCTGAAGTCAAATTTTACACATGGATGGCCCCAGTCCAATAACAGTTCACTTATCTGTTTCTCATGAAGATTTGCCCTTGACCCGTTCTTCACATTTTTCAATTTGTACAGTTCCAGCCTGTTGCCAAGCTGTCGTAGGTCTTTGAGCTCCTCTATCCCACATCCATCTTTAGTGTCCACAACAAACCGTGTCAGTGTGTGCAAGTTCTGCAGCAAGCTGAGCTTCGGAGGCATGTGTTGCAGATTCCAACATTCCTTAAGATGAATATGGATAAGATTCCTCAAACTAATTGCCATACCTTCAGGTAAATATTGTAGCCCTCCGCATTGATCCAGCCTCAATGATTGCAAGTGATACATCATACATATTGAATCCGACAATCTAACAATGTTTGACCCAGAAAGATCAAGATATCGTAAATATTTTGCATGTTTACCCAGGCTATCAGAAGGTTTTCTACAACACAATGCTCTTACTGACATCAGATTTATCTCAATAAGATCCTGGTATACTGATTCATCAGTAAATAATGTACGGAGAGACGACGTGCTTTTCAGTAATCCCTTGATTTCCTTCAGTTCATGACTTGATATTTTCATGTGATGTATATCCTTTTTCTCCTGAATCGATTTTTGTGCAGGTCCACATTCTTCTGTGACTTCTGTTGCTAGGTCGTGCATTAAATCATGCATTTTGCATCCAATTTCAGGCAATATGGGTCTGTATAATGTACAAAAATTGTGCTCTTTCACATCTTGAAGAAAGGACCTCCAAACCAACTCATCAAAAATTTCTTCACCTTTCTTTGTCAAATTTTTCATTCCCTCTACGTGTATAAAACTGTTTGCTATCCACAGTTGGATCAACTTATCCTTCTGCATCACATAGTCCTTGGGAAAAATAGAACAGAATGCAAAACACTGCTTCATTTCAGGAGTCAAGTATCTGTAACTCAGTTTAAGTACATGCATCACTTCATCTTTTCCTCGACTGGTATCTCTAATATTGCTATCAGCGACGGTCACCCAATCTTGGACCTGTTGTGTTGAACTCATCAAACCACCCATTGTCTTCAGAGCAAGAGGAAGTCCCTTGCACTTGCTGACGATGCGTCTGCCAATCGCGACTAACTCTGTGTGTTCTTCAGCTTCTGTACAAAATGCCTTTTTTGAGAATAGTTTCCATGAATCATCTTCATTCAGACATACTAACTCATAGGGTGAATGGGTGCCCATTATCGATGCCACTCGTTGGCTTCGACTTGTGACAACTATCATGCTTCCTGATCCATGACTAGAAGAACACAGTAGTGGCTTCAGGTCGTCCTCCCACTTGCGTTCATCTTCGTTCCACACATCATCAAGAACCAGTAGGAATCTTTTTCGGCCAATTACTTCTTGCAGTCGCCCCCGTAGCAGCTCAATATTGTCGGGCAGCTCACATCTTCCATTTGTGGCCAGCTCAATGACAGATCTCACAACAGCAGTAGCTTCAAAGTTTTCTGACACACAATACCACATCTTCAACTCAAACTGCTTCTGAACCCTGGGGTCGTTGAACACCATCTTTGCTAGCGTGGTCTTGCCCAAACCTCCCATCCCAATGATTGGCAGCACCTGCACACTCTGCTTATCTTTCGGGTTGAGCAACAGATTCACCACTGCCTCCTTGTCGTTATCCCTGCCGAAGATCTCCGCTGACTCATCCAGTGCTGAGTGTGTCTGCCGATGATACGGAACTTGTGGCACCTCCTCACGCGCCACCAGACCAAACTTGTTCATCTCCTCAACGAGTTCTTCGATCTTGTCTAGCACTTTCTTGAGCTCCTTGCTTGCTTTATGACGGAACACAACTTTATTCTGAAAGTTGAAGCAGCTCAGTACCTTCTTGCTTGCCATCGACCCGCGGCTCTGGGCCTCAAGGCGCAGCGCCTCGTACTCGAAGTCGTCGAGAACGTCGTCGGCCCGGTACGCTGCAGCCTTGAGCGCCTTCATCCACGTCCCGACGGCGGGGTTGGTCTCACTCTTGTATTCCGCGTCGGCCAGCAACGACTGCACGTACGCCAGCCGGCGCTCCAGCCTGTCGCGGTCGTCGTCGACGCCCCACATGCGAGTGACACGCTTCACGAGCGCGTCGCCGGCCTTGCCAACCACGCCGCGCACCACCGGCAGAAGCAGCGTCTCAGCCATGGGGCCTTGCCGGGATGGTTCTCACTTCTCAGGAAGCAGTGTGTGCGTCGTGAGAAGCGAGAGGCAGAGATGGTGAGCTGATGATTGTGGCTTCAATTGGAAGAGAAGAGAGGGGGGCAGGGTAGTGATGGAATTATTGTAGTACTGTTCCAGCAACTCATCACTGGTCCAGTGTTTCATCACTGTTCGTCGTCAACGAGCGGGTCTTCCACGCGCAAGATGGCAAGACGACGAGATAGCAGGGCCCATCAGGCAGTTGCCGTGAGATTCCACTGGCGAAACGTATAGAGAGAGCACTCCGGCAATAATGCGAGCGACCTGCTGCCGATGTGGATTCTGCACATCCATGCAATGAGGGTCCAGGGGAGAAGAGATGACCCAAGCAAAATTTCTCGGTAAACGTCAGGAATGCGATGAGATATACCAGCCGGGTAGGTAATAAGTGATTCCTCGGATGATGATTGCAGTGACCAACTTTTAGACGAGAGATCCTTCACAGGCCAATGGGAAAGATTTCACATCCAGTTATCACCAATTTTTCCAACAAGGTAAAGTGCTCCCAGAAAACAAGCTGCCTTCCTTTTTTCTCACAAACTGGACGAGAAAAACTGCTACTAGAACATAGATATGCTCAAAGAAAACAAGTTGCTATCAATTCAAGCTGGACGAAGGCGAGCGGGTGACACTGACAAGGAAGAAATTTGCGGACACTGCGCCCACAAGTTGACTGACTTGCATGCCTGACAGTACCTCTCGAACGACAGCATCGCTGTATACGTACAGCACCATCAGCGGATTGATCTCCTCACATGATGAGCCAATCAGGACCAACTTTTAATTTAGGAGTTGATGAAGGCGATTGAAGAGAGAGAGTTCCTTCACGGATCAATGAGCAAGATCGTCGCATTTAGTTAACCAACGGGCAAGACCGTCACATCCAGCGATCACCAATTCTTCCAAGAAGGCAAAATGCTCCCAGAAAACATGCTTCCTTTTTTGTTTTTCAAATTGGACGAGAACAAGCAGTTAGAACAGAGATATGCTCCCAGAAAACAAGTTGCCATGCATTAAAGGTAGAGCGGGTGACATTGACAAGGAAGAAATTTGAGGACACTACGCGCAAGTTGACTGACTTGCATGCCTAAACGTACCTCTCAAACAACAGCATCGGATGGATTGGATCAAGAGAAAGTTAGCGGTGAACAGAGGGTAAACGCAAGGCCAAATTAAAAATCGCGCGCTCACGCTCTCGGTGTCGGCAAGCCAGCTGGTCCCGCACTTCTTCAAGCACCCCGCGTGCACAGCTAGCAGGTAGTAAGCGGGAGCTTAAGAGATACTGTAACTTGATCACGGCAGCAGCCGGTTTGCTCGGTGCGCGCCGCAATCAAGGCTAACCAGCCGCACAGCGGCAGGCGCGATCGCGAGATGCGCTCGCATGGCGCGGAGTAGGCCACCCGGGCCATTCGGCGGCAGCGCCGGTCGCCGTGGGATGGAAAACGGGTAAACACGCGGCGGAGACGGAAAATTAATGTTTACTAGCTCCGACCCTCACTTGAAAGGGGAAAGACAATCTCTTCCACCTTTTTTTCGAGAACGTGCGGAGCATGTATTTCAATAAGAAGGAGCGAACAAAGTTCGATACAAGACCTTAGGGCCAAAGAGATAAAAGAAAAGGAAAAAAGAAGAAAAAAGAGGAGACCCGAACAAAGACTACAAGCCGCGCCGTGGGGAAAGAAGCCTTCTGATCTTGGTGAAACGCGCCGAAGCCCAAAGGTTGGCATCATCTATAACCTCCTGTGCGAGCGTGACCGGTTGCAAAGCTACAAACTCGTGGATTCTTTTATTGCGTTCCTTCCACAGTCTCCAAGCGACCAAAATCATCAAGGAGTCAAAACCCGGGCGGAGATCCTTAGCTACCCTTTTATGCGACCTTAACCACCATTCAACCAACGGTGGCTCGAATTGTCCTGGTGCAATGTGACTTAGACCCACCCTTTTTAGGACTCGGAACCAAGTTTCGCGACTATGCACACAATCTCCTCCACCTTGCGCCGTTTGTACGGCTGAAAAGGGTCAACTGAAGTTACTGAACCAAAGCGTTTCCTATTTTCTTTTGACGCAAATGCAGGAGCGCTGCCTTTTTCGAGATTAGAGAGAGAAACAAAGTTCCGTTTGTAAATTTTCGAGGCTATTGTTCCCTGCAAAGTTTACATCGATGATCATCGTTCCCTTTATTTTCGTCGGAGCGACGGGGCGAAAGAAGAAATGTCAAACGCGATTATGCAATCTTGAACAAAATTTAGGCCTGTCCAATTTGGACAAAAACTGTTCAGGTGTATATTTGGCTGTTGGCTCTGAGGTTACAAACAACGCAAGATTACGGTCTTCTCTCTCGATGGCGCAAGATTACGGACTTAGTGTTTTCTCCGTGGATGGAGGCGCGAAAACAAAGATCCAGCTCCCATCAGATTATTTGGCGCCAAAACTTCGGCCTTGTCATTTGCTTGTCTGGCCAGGAAATGTTGTCAGGCATCAACTTTACGGAGCGGACAAATCCTCTCCCGCTACTCATTCCTAACAATAATGTTACAGCTAGTAAAAAGAAACTTGCAAGAACACTGATGTAGTTCAATTTGCAAACACCCTGACGCAAATCAGAGGTTATTGAGGACTTACTCGCAAAAAATAATACACATAAATTTTTGGCTACGTTAAATTTTCATATCATGCTGTGCCCATTACCAAAAATTATTTTTTGCGAGCAAGTCCTCACGCAGTAGTCATCTCGGTAGTCTGTCGCGGTAGTCGTGGACGCCCCGCATGCGAGTGACCCGCTTCACGAGCGCGTCGGCGGCCTTGCCGACCAAGCCGCGCACCACCGGCAGAAGCAGCATCTCAGCCATGTGCGGCCTTGATGGGTTGGTTCTCACTTCTCAGGGAGCAGTGTGTGCGCCGTGAGAAGCGAGAGGCAGAGGTGGTGAACTGATGATTGTGAACTGATTAAGGGAAGTGATGGAATTATTGGAGTACTGTTCAAGATTGGTCCAGACTGTTTCGTCACTGTTCGTCGTCAACGAGCGGGTCTCTTCCCCGCTCAAGACGGCAAGAGGACGAGGGAGCAGTCCCATCAGCCAATTGGCGCGAGGTTCCACTGGAGAAATGTGGATGATGAACGTCGAGGATCTGATGAGATATTTTTAGTCGTCAACCTCAGCCATCGGTTCAAGCAGCACCAAGGAGAACGGGCGACAATGACAAGTGAGCATCGGGCAGCACCGAAAAGGAAGACGTTTGAGGACGTTACGCGCCTAGTTGACTGACTTGCAGCCTGCAAGTCAGTGGCGGACCTACGGGGTGGTCCGCGTAGGCCTGGGCATACTCTAAAACTCGTGAATTGAAGCACTGTTTATTCACTGTTTGGTACTGTTTATACACTGTTTACTACTGTTTCTACTACTGTTTACGCACTGTGCATACCTAATTTTAGGGTCGCCACTGCTGCAAGTGCGTCACGAACGAACGACGACATCTCCATTAGTTGATACATGCCGGATCCCCTGAATTCCTGTGAGCCGTATCAAAAAAAAAAAATTAATTTCTCGGTCGCAATGTACAGCGGGTAGATGCAAGAAAAAAATGAATCGAGCGCTCACGCTCCCGATGTCAGACAGCGAGCCGGTCCGGCATTTCTGCAAGCACCCCGCGTGCACAGCTAGTATGTGGTAAGCAGGAGTGGGAGAGAGACCAACCTGATCACGGCCGCTCGTGCAGTCGGCTCGCTCCGATGCGCGCCACAGTCAAGGCCAATCATTCGCACTGAGGATGTGAGGTCGGACTGGCCATTCGGCGGGCTGGCACGAGCGCGGAATCAACGACCGCTTCACTGCTGAACTGTCCGCTCCCTTCGATTCAAGCAAAATAAATTGGACGGCTCACTTGCTGGGCTCGGGCCTCCTGCAGGGAAAGGGTGGGCCGAAGGCTGCTACTCGGGCCTGAATAATTCGGCCCCAACATACATACATAGACCGTTGCTCGCGCGCAGAGAATGGCGGGATGCGTTCGCCTTTCGCGGGGCTTCTGCGCGGCTGGCACCCGTTCACAATCCGTGGAGTTGAAGACAGATCGACCTGATCACGCAGAAGCAGGTCATCACGGCAGCAGGTGCACTCGGCTTGCTCGGTGCGTGCCTCAGTCGAGGACACCCGGGAAGGCATTTCAGCGGCCGCGCCGGTCGCCGTGGGATAAGCACTCGCCGCAGTTGACAATGTTCAGCTCCCACGCCGCCACCGACGCCTCAAACAAACACCTTGGCGCGCGCGTGAAGAACAGCGAACATCAATTGAGTCTCGTCCGCCCGGCGCGTACGGCTGAAAATGTTCGACTGACCGAAGCGTTGTTTTTGTTTTAACGCAAATAGCAGGAGCGCTTCCTCATCGTTCCGTTTACAGTTTATTAATTACAGGCCCGATACAGACCACAGAGTATATCCAGGTAACGATCAGCGCGTTCTCTTTTTTTGCTCAAGAGGAAAATCGAGAAGAAATGCAGTTAAATATGGAAAACTAGTACTTGGATTCGACTTTACATAAATAAAGCGTCAATATGAATAGATAAAATTGTGCTATACTCTCGGGGTTAGTCATGAAACGTGATACAATGGAGCCGATGGGAGCGAATAGGCTGCAGGAGCAGAAGACAACTATACCTCTCATTTTACCTTACTTCACCCAGAACAGGGTAAAGAAATTACAAGTGTTCAACAGAAATTAAAAAAGGCATCGTTCATCAAGTAACTAGAGCGCTACTTAAGCCACTGCCAACCATGTTCGACATAGGTCTACCCAGCATTGTTACAACAACAAGAAGGGTTGCCGGAAGCCTACTTCCCGTCTTGGTGCTATCTGCTACGTAATGCCATGTTGTCATTAGCTTCCAAAGGATCTTGTGATGGTCACCACTCACCAACAACTCAGTCCCAGTGTACTTGGCTGTCCTGCTTCAGGAAACAGGAGATGATCAAATACAAGATCCAGCCTGCAGAATAGAACAGGAAAAAGTAGAACTAGGAAATAGCAGCATTACCTTATTTGGCTTGAAGAGGATTATCATGGGTTGCAAGTGGACGGAGAAAAAAGAGGACCAGGAAATAGCAGCACTGCGGGTAGCTGTTGCCAATACATGCACTGAATGATCAGAGCATGATTTGTCTTCCCGCTTCAAGATATTCATAGACATGTCACCACTGCCTTTGGTACTTGTGCTTTTGCAATTATCTGTTGCTTTTTTCCTCAGATCAAGCAGTCTTCTCCCAGTTGTTTCTTTGAGAGAGCCTCCCTTCAGTCTTCACTGCCTTTTTCTGCATATTGATCACACACTCGGTTAATCCGAAATAGCATGAAAGTGCCGCAAGAAAAATATATATGTCCATGCTGGAAAAGGGTGGGTAAGGAGGCAAAAAGCAATATTAACATAATTTTGCTGATTATAATTGCTACACATATGCAAGTTTAACAGCTCGATAGCACAGTTGCCTAGAAGTAGAGACAGCAACGGATAGGAAGTTTACCTTGTTCAAGTTATCAGGTTCATCAGCAAGTCAAGATCCAGCTTTTGTTGCACGGAATGGGACAGAGCAGGCTGCTCTCGTATCAGTCGTGATGAGTAAAGGGAAAGGCTTTGCTGTCCGAAAGTAGAAGTTTCGTCAACATTCTGATGATCAGACATGGAAGGGATTACATGGAGCAAGTCTTCCAATGAAATTCAGCTTTAAATCTCATAATCTAAGACAACTGAAAACTTTACCTGTGCGAGTTTTTAGGTTGATCAGCAAAGTAAGATCCAGTTTTGGTTGCCGAGAATGGAACAGAACAGAACTATGGACGGCATCCATCCATAGTTCTCGTGTCTGTCATGCTGAGAAATGGTAGAGGCTTGCAATCCAAAATTAAAGTTTAGGCAGCATTTTAATGAGGAGCCTACGGAGGGGACGATGTGGACCACGTCTTCCCAGCAAATTCAGCTTTAAATATCAGAATCTGAGACAGCTGAAAAAAGGGATGGGAAGTGCTTTCAGATCAAATAAATTAAGTTTTGCTGTATACATGTAAATAAAGCATAAAAAGGGAATAAATACAGCGGTGATGGACTCTGTGTTAGCGACAGAACGAGATAAAGAGAGGCGATGCAGGAGCTTACGCACCTCAGTTGAGAGTCACCACCGCACAAGGGGAGCAACCTCTTTACGGGCAACTCCCTATCTTCTGCTACTCGAATGTCTTTGTCTGGAATAGAAGAGATTAAATTGAAATACTCTCCACCCTCTCCGCACCGCCTCAACAGGCCGGGGCAACCATCGATTTCTAAGGCCTCCTTTGGCAGCACAGGGCCATGCCCCGGGGGCTGCATCCACCCGACGGGGGAATCCCTGCTGCACGCTCCCCACCCCGGGTGCATGCCCATGAGCGGGGTTTGCTGCCTTTGGGAGCCAGTGGGGAATGCAACCCAGGGACAAATTGGAAATTCAAGAAAATGCTGGAAAAATCGAAAAAAATAAAAAAAAACGTGTGCCAAAAGTTCTGACAAACTAAAAAATGGACTCTAAAATTTCAGGAAAAATACCCAAAAAATCAGAAAAATTCTGTAAGGCGCAATATTCGTAATAGGAGCCATAATAAATACACGAATGTCACAGAAAATCTGATTTTCGTCAATACATATAGCCAAGGTTCATGAAAATTTTAAAATCTCAACGAAATCCCACATTTTATGATACCAGGCTACCAATATGCATGGTGCTACTAACGAATGATTATTACATTGCTGGTCAAGATCTAGTACACATGCATCTCATGCAAGTACGCACTCCAAACTAAATTGCTTCACTTGCAGATCCTACCCAGAACCTGTGAGCAACTGATTGATGACAAAGAGGGCCATCACTTGACACCCTGCAGTAAAATATCAGCATCATTTCAGGCTAGTAGCAAGTATCCAAGACGAAGAGAACAAATGATTGAATAGTAAAATACAACCAGGCTTGACTGAAGAACAACTGAAACAGGGCATTTTAAAATCTTATGAGCTAGGTGCTGACAGACACTAACCCATTGCTGCAAATGAATTCTAAAAGCAATTGCTACACAACTACGAAGGAAATGGAAACATATGGCAGGTACAATACTATGAAAAATGAGTTCAGATATTGCACTAATCATGACACTAACTTCCAAATGAGTTCAGATACGAGATGAAAAGGCATTACCTATGGAGCATGATACTAACTTCGATCTCTATTCAAGCTTGCTGCAAGTAATAAAGAACCACACATCAGAAAGTGAGTTCAGATTTTCGTCAATACTATGTCAAAGATTTCGCTAATCTTCCTATGGACTGTTTCACCACTGTGCTGAAAAGATTTCATTAGCCTTGAATTGCTCGCATTGTGGGATAGCATGTACATGAACATGCCAAGTTGCTCCTCAATGCGAACACCTCGCGTGTCACGCAATAAGTTTTCTCTTCTCAGAAATTCTGCAGTGGACCTAAAAATTTCCTTCTCCATACGGAACTCCACTTTGCACCAGCTCTCGTGACCTTCAAGTATTTCCTGAACTTTAACCGCTCCGGGAAGAGATGAGGTATGGACAGGTACTTTCTCTTCTTGTAGAGCCATGAGAACAGCTGGGATAATGATTGAGAATAGCTCATCATCCTCTTCTTCCTCCTCTAAGAGAAATTGCACTGCTTCTTCTTCCCAGGAAGCCATTATCTAGTTAGTGTGTGTTAGTGTGTGTGTGTGTATATATATATATATATATATATATATATATATATATATATATATATATATATATATATATATATATATATATATCAGTTAATATAGATTGAATTGACTCTACTAATTAATTTCACATGCCACAATATTTACCACACAGTTGACAGACAACAGAGCACATATTTAACTTTGTGAAACTAAGAAGAACCTAAGTAGGTGCAGTGGTGCAACATGTAAGGCACATTTTCAAAGTTAGCAATCCAGAACAACACATGTTGAATAAGAACCCATTTTTTGGAAAAGATTACCATACCATATCTACTAATGCTTAAAAAGATCACAACAATGCTCCATATGTTTGCTGGTTACTGTCTAACTCAGCCGGTACCAGCTACTGGTGAAGCATCGATAACGAAAAAAACTGAAAATAGTCCTCTTAACTTCAGTATCTATCAGCAATTAATCCAGGCCAATCACATCACCATTCAATTCAGAACATATGGATTGCTGAAGGTATGATATCCTATGCTACAACTAGATCGGGAACCATAAAAAGGTTGTAGCATGCCTACAGCAAAAAAAAAAAAAATCATGTCTGAATATGTTGTGCATACGTTGGGTGTACCATGGATCAACTGAAACTGACTGATACAGACAGAAAAGTGCCTTTCATAAAACAAGAGTAACCAATGGCAAAGTTACTGCACTTTGTCATAGCTAAAACAAGAGTAACACCGAGGGAGCCAACAATGCAAGAGTAACCAAGCAAAAGAACTGCAAGATATCGACTGACAAACACCATTACCTCTACAATTTAACTAGAGAAAGAAATGTAACATTAAAATCAGGATTCCAACCAGAGACCGACCTCTATTTACACTGAATATTTGTACTGAGTCTAGCATTCCCTCTACAATATGCAGTGCAGTCAATCGTCAAGCATATTAATTACTCCCTCGAACAGAGATGGAATAACTATGCTTAGACACTCCATTTGTCTAACCATCTGTGCATGATTTACTGTTGCAATACAACATATTGCTCAAGACTATGACGCTAGCTTGAGTTAGGGACAAGAACTGGATATGGTTCTGCTAATTGTGCTGAACCTATTCTGGAGAACATACCGAGATGGAAAGAAAGGTGGGTGACTCACGGCCACCAGGTCCTTGTGGTTCCCCTCGTCACGGCCTGTGAGTTCTTGTACCTTCTGCCTTGTAACAACCTCTTGCTTCCTCGTCGGATCTGGAGAAAATAACAGTAGGATTCATGTAACCCTAGGCCACTGTGATAGATGGAGTTGGAGAGAGAGAGTGAGGGTAGGAGAAAGAGGTCACCGTGGTCGACGAGCCGCCGGCCAAGGAGTGCAACGTCGATGGGGGCATGGCCGGCGTCGCGTTGATTGACGGAGATGCGGCCGCGGAGGTGGACGACGTCATGCTCGTCGCCCGGAGAAGGCCGGCGCGGAGTGGTGCGCGTCGCGGAGAGGATGCCCGGAGTGGCACGCGTTGCCGGGAGGATGCCGGAGTGGCGTGCGTCACCGGGAGGAAGTCGGGGAGGTGGCGTGCGTCCCCGTCAAAACCAGCCGTCGCCGGGGCGATTTTCCCCTGTCCACGGGCCTTCCAAAGGCTGAGTAATTCGGGCCGGGGTCAACTCCCACGCGGGCCGCTTGCCCTGGGTTCGGACGTAGATTATCCCTGCGGGGAAGACGGGGAACTGTTTGAGGTCTGGGAGCCGCTGTTGGAGATCCGGCGGGAATTCCTCTATCCCTGGACAAAATTCAATCGTCAACCGCTCAAGGGAAGTGAGGCCATCAGGCAGCGCTTTCAGCGCAGAGCAGTCCCACACATAGAGATCCCTCAGCTTTACCAGATTCCCACTTTCTGAAGTTAGTGAAGCCAAATTTTTGCAATTCCAAATTTTCAGTTTCCCAAGGGGTGCGGACAACTTGGGAATCCCCAAGACACTGTCACAACATTCGACTGTTAAAGCTTCCAGCCGGGGGAGCGGAAGGATTTCCTCGGAGAACGAGCCCTTCTCGCCCAGGTTGTTACACCTAAAGAAACGAAGAGATCGAAGGCGAGGGAAATACCAAAGCTCCTCCATTGGCCAGCTGACAATATTGGAGCACAATGAGATAGTCAAATCTTCCACGAAGGCCAAGCAGTCCCGAAGCCCAAGCTGCAAATTGGACGAGTTGAATGTTGATTGGAAGCCGTCGTCCCCCTGGAGATGCAATTCTCGGAGTGTGTCGGGAACACTATGGCTTTCGCATCCCTTGTCCTTTTGAGGTGGCACCACATTTGCCGGAAAACCAATACTCAAATAGCTGATAGATGACCACGAGCTCAAGGGCATGCTCTTTGGAACTTGGCTAGCTCCAGAGAGACTGTCACATAATAGATACGTGAGAAGTGGGCTCTCGGGAAGAGTTGAAAGCTTATTGCATTCTCTGATGGTTAGCTCTTCGAGCTGGGGAAGCACCGGCAAGCTATTAGGCTCTTTTTCACTGTTTTCTTCCCACGTCTCCAACTCAGGCAAATCGACCAACTCCATCCGCTTTAACTTCGGGAAAATTTGTGGAGAGTTATTGTATCCTGCCGCTGCCACATTGACGCTCTTGCATAATGTTGTCAGGCTGTCCATTCTGTGTAAACTCAAATACTCAAGTGAAGATGATAGCCATACTACTGGTAAATCTGTGCATCTTGGACACGTGGACATACTGAGCTTTGTTAAAGCCTTGAACATATTAGGTTTCTTCATCCATTGTGGGATAGCCATGCCACTATACTCACGTACCTCCAAACCTTTGAGCTCACCATGAGGCACAAGAGACTCCAATACTTCTTCCTCATTAGTAGTATCAACCTCTTCCTCATTATAAACAGCACCCGCCCAGCGACCCCAATGCAACAGCAATTCATTTAGATTATGTTTTGAATGGAGATTGGCCTTTGACCCACTCTTGACTTTCTTCAAATTGTATAACTCCAAGCGGTTGCCAAGCTGCCCCAGATCTTTGAGCTCCTCAATTCCGAAGCCATCTCCGGTGCCCACAACGAATGTTGTCAGCGTTTGGAGGTTATGCATCAGGCTAAGTTTCGGAGGCATATGTTGCAAGCTGTGACATCCAAACAGATAAACATGGCTGAGCTTCTTCATACTTGTCATACCTTCTGGTAGCTGTTGTAGCCGATTGCATCGATTGAGCCACAATATTTGTAAGTTGTACAAAGTACATATTGAATTTGGTAATCGATCAATATTCCGTGAATTGGAGAGATCAAGATATCGTAGATGTGTTGTAAACTGAGTGTGGATTGAAGGATTTATACAGCACAACGCCCTTAATGACCTTAGTTTTAACTCGCTCAGGTCTTTATTGTTTCCTGATTGAGTTAATAAAGTGCGAAGAAATGATGTTCCTTTTATTGATCCACTGATCTGCGTACCTAACAGTTGCAAGTGAAGTACAGATGCCTTTTTCTGACTCAACTCTTCTGCAAATTGACATTCATCTGTGACATAGTTTGCTAGATCATGCATTAAATCATGCATTTTACAATGAACAGCCGTGTAATCTCCAAATGATATCACTTTCACATCTTGAAGAAAGGCCCTCCACACCAACTCATCAAAAACAAGTTCACCTTTCTGTGCTAAATTCAATTGTCCCTCTTCATGAATAAAACCATTTGCCATCCATAGTTTAATAAGCCTATCCTTCTCCATCTCATAGTCCTTCGGGAAAACTGCACAGAAGGCAAAGCATGACTTCAATTCAGGTGACAAGTATCGGTAGCTCAATTTTAATATGGGCAGTACTTCATCTTTGCCTCCACTAGTAGCACCAATATCACTTTCTGCAATGGTCTCCCATTCCTGGACTTGTTTTTTGGAATTCATCAAGCCACCCATCGTATCAAGAGCAAGTGGCAGTCCTTGGCACTTGTCAACGATGCGCCTTCCAATCTCGGAGAACTCTTCTACTTCTTGCAATCTATTATGAAATGCCTTCTTTGAGAACAACTTTCATGAATCAACTTTACTTAGGAATGCTAGCTCACGGGAAGGAAGGGTACCCATTATTGAGGCCACTTGCGGGCTTCGACTTGTGACAACTATCATGCTTCCTGATCCACTAACTGATGAACAAAGTATTGGTTTCAGGTTATCTTCCCACTTGTGCCGGTCTTCATTCCACACATCGTCAAGAATGAATAGGAACCTTTTTCCCCCAATCACTTGGTGCAGTCGCCCCCGCAATAGTTCAATGTTGTCAGGTAGCACTACAGGAAACCTGGCGTTTGCTGAGTGCCAGAGGCACTCGGCAAACCAGCTTTTACACTCGGCAAAGAGTTTGCCGAGTGTTGCACTCGGCAAACACCAGACGGCAAACAGCTCTCGGCAAAGCCGGATTTGCCGAGTGCTTTTTGTCGGGCACTCGGCAAAGATTTTGCCGAGCGTCAAAAAGGCACTCGGCAAAATAAAGTAACGAAACGGAGGGAAACGGCCGTCAAAAGGGTTTGCCGAGTGCCAGAGGCCAGGCACTCGGCAAACTTTCCTTGTTTGCCGAGTGCCGGAGGCCAGGCACTCGGCAAACTTTCCTTGTTTGCCGAGTGCCTGGCCTCTGGCACTCGGCAAACAATGGTCAGTTTGCCGAGTGCCAGGCACAGGCACTCGGCAAAGAATGGCACATTTGCCGAGTGCCTCAGTTTTGGCACTCGGCAAAAATCTGAGGCACTCGGCAAAAAAAATCGACAGATTGCAATAAAATGTTTAAAATCACTGCAACCTGGACCAAAATCACACCAAATCATACATATATGCTCATCATCATTATAGACACATACACATCACCACCATCATCATCACAGGCATTTAAATCATCACAACACATAGAAATCTCCACAAATACATAGAAATGGTCCAAATAGTGATAAACCAAGTCGTCGACAACCACAAGCACAAGTTCATCAAACGTAAGCAAGCACAACTAGTTGGTTCATGACAGCCGTTGGATCCTCGGTAAGAACGGAAGGTACCTTAGGATCTTCACGGGTACCGTGAGCTGCCTTTTTTGCCCATCACCCGCGTCTACCTCCATGAACCTAGAGGACCCACACTTTGGACAGTATTTTGCTTCTGCATGCTGTTTCCTGAATAAGACGCATCCTTTCGGACAAGCATGTATCTGCTCATATGGCATCTTGAGTGCACTAAGCACTTTCTGTGCCTCATACATGCTCATTGGTAGAATGTGACTTTCCGGAAGCAGGCTGGCAACAACTGTCAACATAACATCGAACGCGTTCCGACTCAAGCTAAACTGGGACTTCACGGCCATTAGACGTGCAATGGCATCCAGTTTTGAAACCCTGGTATGCCCGTGAAGAGGTTTCTGTGACGCTTCAAACATGTCATAGAAGCGCTTTGCGGACTCCTCTGGCTCCTCCTCCCCCCTAGGTTGTTCACGGAACTGGGCTTCCTGATAGTCCTGTAACATGTCCTCCACCCCGCCATCAGCATCACAATCATCGACGCGTTGTCTCACGACCTCCCCCCTCAATCTATGGGCTTCACCATGGTAGACCCACCGGGTATAGCCTGGCGTAAATCCATAGTTACCAAGATGCAACCCCATCTCCTCCTCCGTCTGCTCCCTTGTGTTGCCGCAACGGCTGCAGGGACACCAAGTCTTTCCACCTTTGCTGACATTGGCAAATGCTTGTTTCAAGAAAGCAAGGGTTTTGTCAACCCATTCGCTTGTTTCAGAACCCTTCCTTGGACGGCCCGTGTACATCCACGCACGGTCATCCATCTTCTATCATATATATGAGGGAGCAATTTAAAATTTATTGGCACCTACACGATGCCTACAATGTCTAATAGGTGAAGATAGGTCCTAATCCCACCCGACGATGCGTAGATGGGGCTAGTTTCCAAGGTCTACTCCGGTCCGAGACGGAATTTCGGCAGCACCTCCCCGCTGTTCTCCAAATACACGTCCTGGGAGGGAGATTGTGTATCCGGACAACAACAGGGAGGCGCGACCGAAACTCTGTCTCAAACCGGAATAGACGATGGAAACTAGCCTCATCTACGCATCCTCGAGCTGTCCAAGAAACGTGGACAATTCGAAATAGATACGGTCCTAGATATGCAACCATCGGACATATCTCCAACTGTATCTATTTCGAACGGGAGACACTTAACTAGGTTACGCGTTACCTACAAACAGAAATGGAAAAAGGGCGAGGGGATCTTTTATGTCTCACCTTGCTGTCCCGCAAAGTGACGAGTGGAAGACGGTGGAAACTAAAGCCTCTCCAATCCTGCAAAAAATGAAACATAAAGTTGTCAATTTAAAATTTCGACAGCACCTCCCCTGTACGGTGAGGTGCCCAAAACCTGCAAGAAAATAGCGGCGCGATGGCCGGCAACCATATCCAACAAATCAATGACACGATGCCCGGATACCACGTCCAATTCACCGAACCACATCACTTGTTCAATTGAAACAACGACATTTCGTCCAATTCAAACAACCACGTCACTTGTCTATTTACATTACCAATTTTGTTTCAATTGCATTCATAGCTCACATGTAACATGAAACTTCATAACTAGCTTCAAATTCACATTTCATAATTTGGTCCAATTTTGATTTTTAATTTCAATGACATACACAATTACCGATCAAATCGTTCCAAGGGATTCCTCATTTCATCACAACCACCGGTCAAATAATTCAAAGCAATTATATTTTCGTATTCAATTTCACAAGCAAAGGCATTATTTCCAAACAATTCCTCATTTCACAAGCAATTCTTTTCATATTTTATTTCATATTTCACAAGCAATCGAATTCAAAATAAAAAACATGACATTTCAATCCATTTAACAAAAACAGAAAAAGAAAAAGGAAAAAAAAAAGGAGAAGAAGCTCACCTTCCAACTCACTACGGCCGGGGAGCCCTTGCTGCCGGTGTGGAGGTCGTCGGGGGAGGGGGGGGCGGCCGGGGAGGGCAGCCGGAGGGCGCCGCTGCGGCGTCTTGCCCCGGCGTCGGCCCGGAGGAGCGGGGGAGCGGGAGGGCCGGAGGAGCGGGGGAGCCGGAGGAGCGGGGGAGTCGGGCCGTCGGGGGAGCCGGAGGAGCGGAGGAGCCGGAGGAGCGGGGGAGCCGGAGGAGCGGGGAGGGCGCGTCGGGCCGGGGTCGCCGGCGTGGAGGACGGGGGCGGCGCGGCGCCGGGTGGAGGAGGGCGGCGCGGCGTCGGCGAGGCGGCGATTCGGCGGCGGCGGCGCGCGGGAGGGCGCCACGGGAGGCGGGAGGGCGCCGCGGGAGGCGAGCTGGTGGACGGCGGCGCGGGGCGCGGGTGAAGGCGTGCGGCGGCGGCGCGGAGAAGAAAGAGATAAGGGAAAGAGGAAGAGAAGCCGCGCCCGTGACTAAGTCACGGGACACAAAGTTTGCCGAGTGCTAGATCCAGAAGCATTCGGCAAACAACCCAGCACTCGGCATACCTTTGTTTGCCGAGGGCCCTGGGGCCGGCCCTCGGCAAACATTTTCACCAGGAATTGAAATTTTTTTTATAAATTCGAAATAAATTCAAAAAAATGCCAAATTTTGCCATGATACATTTCATATGATTCTTTACCTATAAAAAATATGTTTAAGGTGAAACCAAATTATGTCCGCCGTTTTGGTTCGAAATCAATACGATCACTTCATAAGTTTATGGATCTTCTTCGAGGATGCTCCTGTTTCTAAACAACGTACGTCACAACTTTAGCGAAACTTTTTCTACGATTTATCATGGTCTCCACGTATGATTTCATGATACCAGCGCGAGTCTCGTAATTTTTGGACTTTGTTTGAATTTTATAAAATTAAAATACTAATCAACCATATCTTTTCGCTTATATTTTATGTACAATATGAACGAATTATCAGTTCATTTCATGGTTGACACCTTACATTGGACTCAAGAACATGAATATCAACTTTCGTATGAACATTTTTTTTATTTGAATCACCTAAAGTTCAAATTTGAATTATTTGCAATATATACTTTATATGTCATAAACACCTTAAATATACCAAACGGATTGAACAAATCACCAAACTTTCGCATGAAGCAACATTGATACATACATCCACCACATAAATGGAAAATGTGGAAAAAAATGAAAAAAAAAATTATTTTGCCGAGGGCCCACGTTAGGCACTCGGCACACAAATAGTTTGCCGAGTGCCACTAACGG
Source organism: Eragrostis curvula (assembly GCA_007726485.1). NCBI lineage: Eukaryota > Viridiplantae > Streptophyta > Magnoliopsida > Poales > Poaceae > Eragrostis > Eragrostis curvula. The sequence continues at coordinate 2,617,902 of RWGY01000051.1, read as the reverse complement.
AGGCACTCGGCAAACTCCCTTGGCACCGTGTGCCAGGAGTTTGCCGAGTGCCTCCAGTTCTGGCACTCGGCAAACAGGGCTAGGGTCTCGGCGCTCGGCAAACTCCTCTGGTACCGTGTGCCAGGAGTTTGCCGAGTGCCGAGCCCCTGGCACTCGGCAAACAGGGAGTTTGCCGAGTGCCCGATGGATTGCACTCGGCAAACCCCTGAACACACGGCAAAGGCGCGGTAAATCTGTGCATCTTGGACACGTGGACATACTGAGCTTTGTTAAAGCCTTGAACATATTAGGTTTCTTCATCCATTGTGGGATAGCCATGCCACTATACTCACGTACCTCCAAACCTTTGAGCTCACCATGAGGCACAAGAGACTCCAATACTTCTTCCTCATTAGTAGTATCAACCTCTTCCTCATTATAAACAGCACCCGCCCAGCGACCCCAATGCAACAGCAATTCATTTAGATTATGTTTTGAATGGAGATTGGCCTTTGACCCACTCTTGACTTTCTTCAAATTGTATAACTCCAAGCGGTTGCCAAGCTGCCCCAGATCTTTGAGCTCCTCAATTCCGAAGCCATCTCCGGTGCCCACAACGAATGTTGTCAGCGTTTGGAGGTTATGCATCAGGCTAAGTTTCGGAGGCATATGTTGCAAGCTGTGACATCCAAACAGATAAACATGGCTGAGCTTCTTCATACTTGTCATACCTTCTGGTAGCTGTTGTAGCCGATTGCATCGATTGAGCCACAATATTTGTAAGTTGTACAAAGTACATATTGAATTTGGTAATCGATCAATATTCCGTGAATTGGAGAGATCAAGATATCGTAGATGTGTTGTAAACTGAGTGTGGATTGAAGGATTTATACAGCACAACGCCCTTAATGACCTTAGTTTTAACTCGCTCAGGTCTTTATTGTTTCCTGATTGAGTTAATAAAGTGCGAAGAAATGATGTTCCTTTTATTGATCCACTGATCTGCGTACCTAACAGTTGCAAGTGAAGTACATATGCCTTTTTCTGACTCAACTCTTCTGCAAATTGACATTCATCTGTGACATAGTTTGCTAGATCATGCATTAAATCATGCATTTTACAATGAACAGCCGTGTAATCTCCAAATGATATCACTTTCACATCTTGAAGAAAGGCCCTCCACACCAACTCATCAAAAACAAGTTCACCTTTCTGTGCTAAATTCAATTGTCCCTCTTCATGAATAAAACCATTTGCCATCCATAGTTTAATAAGCCTATCCTTCTCCATCTCATAGTCCTTCGGGAAAACTGCACAGAAGGCAAAGCATGACTTCAATTCAGGTGACAAGTATCGGTAGCTCAATTTTAATATGGGCAGTACTTCATCTTTGCCTCCACTAGTAGCACCAATATCACTTTCTGCAATGGTCTCCCATTCCTGGACTTGTTTTTTGGAATTCATCAAGCCACCCATCGTATCAAGAGCAAGTGGCAGTCCTTGGCACTTGTCAACGATGCGTCTTCCAATCTCGGAGAACTCTTCTACTTCTTGCAATCTATTATGAAATGCCTTCTTTGAGAACAACTTTCATGAATCAACTTTACTTAGGAATGCTAGCTCACGGGAAGGAAGGGTACCCATTATTGAGGCCACTTGCGGGCTTCGACTTGTGACAACTATCATGCTTCCTGATCCACTAACTGATGAACAAAGTATTGGTTTCAGGTTATCTTCCCACTTGTGCCGGTCTTCATTCCACACATCGTCAAGAATGAATAGGAACCTTTTTCCCCCAATCACTTGGTGCAGTCGCCCCCGCAATAGTTCAATGTTGTCAGGTAGGTCACATCTGTCCTTTGTGGCCAACGCAATTACAGACCTAAGAACAAATGTATCTTTAAAGTTTTCTGACACACAGTACCACACCTCCAACTCAAAGTGCTCCTGAACCCTGGGATCGTTGTACACCACCTGTGCTAGTGTTGTCTTGCCCAAACCTCCCATCCCAATGATTGGCAGCACCTGCACACTTCGCTGATCTTGCTGGTTGAGCAACAGATTCACAACTGCCTCCTTGTCGTCGTCTCTGCCGAAGATCTCCGCTGACTCATCCAGTGCTGAGTGTGTCTGCCGATGATACGGAACTTGTGGTGCCTCCTCTCTCACAACCAGACTAAAGTTGTTCATCTCCTCAACAAGTTCTTCAATCTTGTCTAGCACGTTCTTGAGCTCCTTGCTTGCTTTATGACGGAAGTCACGGAACACAACTTTATTCTGAAAGTTGAAGCAGCTCAGTACCTTCTTGCTTGCCATCGATCCGCGGCTCTGGGCCTCAAGGCGCAGCGCCTCGTACTCGAAGTCATCGAGAACGTCGTCGGCCCGGTACGCTGCAGCCTTGAGCGCCTTCATCCACGTCCCGACGGCGGGGTTGGTCTCACTCTTGTCTTCCGCGTCGGCCAGCAACGACTGCACGTACTCCAGCCAGCGCTTCAGCCTCTCGCGATCGTCGTCGACGCCCCACATGCAAGTGACACGCTTCACGAGCGCGTCGGCGGCCTTGCCAACCACGCCGCGCACCACCGGCAGAAGCAGCGTCTCAGCCATGGGGCCTTGCCGGGATGGTTCTCACTTCTCAGGAAGCAGTGTGAGCGCCGTGAGAAGCGAGAGGCAGAGGTGGTGAACTGATGATTGTAGCTTCCATTGGAAGAGAGGGGTGGGGGAAGAATCAGGGAAGGGTGATGGAAACATTGGAGTACTGTTCCAGCTACTCCTCACTGTTCGTCGTCAACGAGCGGGTCTCCCACGCGCAAGACGGCAAGATGACGGAGGGAGCAGGGCCCATCAGGCAGTTGCCGTGAGATTCCACTAACGTATAGAACACTCCGGCAATAATGCGAGTGATCTGCTGCCGATGTGGATGATGCACGTCCATGCAAAAATTTCTCGGTGAGCGTGGAGTATCCGATGAGATAATGTGTGAGATTCCACTAACGTATAGAACACTCCGGAAATTCCACTAACGTATAGAACACTCCGGCAATAATGGGGGTGTTTGTTGTATAGGGTCTAAAATTTAGAAGGGTTTAAAAAAGAATCTTATTAATTATAAAATTAACTGCAGAATCTTTGGTCTAATTCGCGAGAAGAATCTAATGAAGGTAGTTAAGCCGTAAGTAGACGATGGTTACTGTAGCATTACTGTAATAAAACATAGATTAATTAAGCTCATTAGATTCGTCTCATAAAGATGTATACATCTGAAAAAAGATTTTGTCATTAAACTTTATTTAGTACTCTTAAATAATAAGATTCTCTTTAATGTGATAGGTTTAAATTATAGAGGGGAGGGAAACGAAAACCCGTAATGTGAGATTCCACCGCAATCAACAACTGCAATCATGGCGAAGGGGGTGGGTGATGATCAGTGGCTGTACCCACAGAGGACGGAACAAGGCTGTAAAGCCAAAGGGCCATTTGCAACGCACCAAAATCACCGCGACTCTTATCAGACTGCACCAACTACAGTTAACAACCTGCATTCCTATAAGCTCACTTCTTACTGCCGACTGGCTGTTAGCACCAAAATACGGACCACCAACACTGGCCTGACGCTCTAGTGCATTTCTCTTTCCTTAGCCCGCAATATGCTACAGTAACAAAATAGCATCACAAGAGATCATATGTACAGTTCATGCGTCCCAAATCAGCTGCTAGTTTCCTGAATGCTCCAGTACTGGTACATCACATATGGCTCTATCTAAATGTTATTTACTAGCTGCCTATTCATGCTAAACTTCTAATTGCAAGCCTCTAAAGCAGCCCACTCCACTATACGGAATAGAACCACCAGGTCAAAATAATGGCGCGAGCTAATTACAAAAACTATATAGGTACAAAAACACACAGCATAGTGAGTAACTCACCTTCAAAGCAGCCGAAAGTCTTCCGAATCTAATCAAATGAAAAATGAAACTCTAGAAGAGTGCGCCAGTTTTCTTTCTGAATCAGTTAGTAGATCAACTCTCCTAGATGGTCTACTTCAAGAAACATTAATTGATATGCCTGTCAGGAACACACACAAAATAAAAAATTCGAAATTGGAAAAACAGTTACATGAATACTGCTCTGAAATGTACTGAAAATTCCAAAGAAGTTGCTAGAATTGCAGACAAGCTACAAGATGTAGTATATTGTTCTTTGGTAAGGTGAAAATGCAGTTTATTGCAGATAGGTTGAAGCAAACAAACAGTATGATTTACCCAGTGGGTTCAGATTTGTAGTGTCAGCAAGTCCATTTCCCAACATCCCTAAAATGCTTCATTGTTTCATCTTATCTCGATCTTTTCATTTCTAGCTTTATGGCTACCCGCCCTTTTGTCAACTAGCATTTCTTTTTAAAAAATGCTACAAAAAAGTATTTGAAAAAATGCTAAACAAATTCCTAAAACAAACTGTCAACTAGCATTTGTTCGATGGACATCTATTATATATATATTTGACGACGAAAAAGAGCCACCACGTTCGCTCTAAAATGCTAGAAATTCTCACGTTAATCCGAGAAAATAAGAAGAAAAAATTACCCACCACTGCCATTATAAAAACATTAGTCCAAAATACCCTTGACGTGTTTAAAAAATTACCCAAACTCCACCAAGCCATCGTAGGTACTGCCCTACCGATCGACGACAACGCAGGGACTCTCCCGCTAAATCGCTGGACTGGACAAGGAGTCACGATGCCGTCCCTTTCTTCCGCTGGCCGCCGTGGGACTAGCTTTTGCGGCCACAGCCTGTTGGCGCCACCGGCTTGGTCTCTTGCTTGCCGGGGATAATCGTTTTCTAATCCACTGCATTCTGGACTCCTATATTTTCCAATTGTTTTTCTCTTGATGTTCCTCAATGCATGGTTAAACACGGAGATTATGTAGAGGAACAGAGGCATTGCCGCTCTTTTTCTGGGGCACATGCAGCTAAGAAGCAAGAGAGATACGCTTGCACCTGTCCGCAAATGCAATCGTTGTGGATCTTATGCCATCTTCTCCACCATCAGGTAGGCAGCGATAAACTTGCACCTGTCCACGAATGCATGTTTGGATCAGATGTCTAGCTTCGTAGTCCCAGCAGCCGTGCAAAAACATGAGCGTCATGGACATCTGTACCATTGATCCAATAAGGCGTTTGATTCTTGGGTGCACTGCGCGCCGGAACCGGCAGCGAGCGTCTCAGAAGAAGGATGAGCGTATTGGTCATTTGCTTTGGTTTGATCTGGAGCGGATCAAAGACAATACAACACACGCCTTGTGTTCTCATATTTGCATTCTCGCTAAACCCCTCAAGATCAATCAAGCTTATCAAGGTATTATATATTCATCCAATCATCCTCTAAATTATTCTGTTTCCATATGGAACTGCATATACAATCGTATAGTCGATCAGTCCCTCCATGCTTTGTGGTTCTGATCACTAATCCCCGAGTGTTTGGTGGTTCAGACAAACCGAGGCATTTATTTTTGGGGCATTTGTGTTTTTAACCTCACTTTGAACTCTAATTCTGATTTTACCCTCACTTTTTTGACTTTTTGATTTTACCCCTGGTTTTTCAACATGAAGCCAGATCTTACCCTTAGTAAGGGTAAAATCAGAATAATTCTATTGCGATTTTACCCCCAGTAGGGGTCAACTCTGGCTTCAGGTTGAAAAAACAGGGGTAAAATCACAAAGTCAAAAAAGTGAGGGTAAAATCACAATTAAAGTTCAGAGTGAGGGTAAAAACATAATTGTCCTTTTATTTTTAATGGATAAAAAAAAGTTTATGTTATGATATGAGAGATACAAAACGAGGTAATAAAATCGGAAGGAATTTTTTGCTGATAATTTCACATTGAGATTTAGTGTATTTGCAGAAGAAATATTTGAAAGGGCACAATAATCCTCTTTCAACCATAAGATAACTATGAGATGTCTTTCCACTTACTCTATAGTCATATGGTATAATTGTTATTTTTGATAAAAAAATATAATGACAATATGACAATAAATTAATAAAATTTTCAGTATAATACAACATAAAAGTGTGATTCTTAATACTAGCCGCGCAAATGCGCGGGCCGCCATGCTAGTTCTACTGCAAGTTTAACATTATTTTTATTCAAAACCAATTGTAAAAGGTAGAAATAAGTGCAGCACTTGCATGGGCACACCTTAGTTCAAAGTCAGGAAGCAGGGGACGAATCTCTTTACAAATCCTTTGGTGGAACCATCTTCTAGCACGTCTCCTTCCTGAGGGTTGGGAGGAGCTGTAGAAGACCATCTGGTGGTGTTTTTATCCCTGGACACTGTCTGATCCACAGTTCCTGGAGAGCAATTACGTGATCCATACCATCAGGCAACATTTTCAAGCTTTCACAACCTAGCAGTTTGAGCAGTGGCGGATGTGCCATAAGTCCTGGGTATTCCCAGGAATACCCAGCTCCATTGCAAAAACAATCAAGTAGTATAGTTCAACGCTGGCCTGTTGAAGTGTTGCCAATCCTGTTGGAATTCATGCGATGTGTTGCTCAAAAATACAGCCAGTCTAATAGTCCAAAGACCATAAAAGAAATAAGGACTTGACAGAATTATGGCCATAGCCCCATTGCGTATACAGATGGCTCGATCATTCAACGCAGAATTATGGATTGTTCATAACTGATATGCGTAGAGATGAACAGTTAGAAAAAAAAATCTTGCAGGGCTCTCTGTCCTGCTTGTTGAGACAAATAAGCATACAAGGCATGATGTTGTGTACAAGCTTCTCAAGTTAGTGCTCATTCTTCCTGTAGCAACTGCTAGTGTGGAGAGAGAGAGTATTTTTTTAAATGAATTATGTGAAGAATAAACCGAGAAATAGAATGGGTGACAAATATTTGAACAGTTGTCTGGTTACATTTACCGAGCGTGAGTTTTTCATTAAAGTGAAGTACATCGGCATCATCAAGCGTTTCGAAGCCATAAAGGAGCGCATGATTAAATTGTAATTTTCTTTGCATATGTTGTAAATTCATGCTGTGGTGAATTTCACGTTTTTGTAATCGAACAATTATTCGGCTTGGGAATACCCTGTCACAAAATCCTGGCTCCGCCACTGAGTTTGAGCTCCGTCATCCTGGCAAGACTTCCTAGATTTGAAGGCAGTGATACCAAACATCCGCAATGCTGAACAATCAACCTCTCAAGGGACGTAGGCAGCTTGGGAATATAAGATAAGCTTCCACAAAGTTCTATGCATAACTCTACTAAGCGGGAAGGTAACAGTGATTCCTCAGATCATGATCCAGTCAGATTCCTCCAGCAACCAACTTTTAGGTGTTGAAGGTGATCAACACAGAGTAAGGAGAGTGGGCGACAAGGACAAGTAAGTGGGCAACGGTGAGAAGGAAGACGCTTGATGACGTTACGCGCCTAGTTGACTGGCTTGCGAGCCTGCCAGTGCGTCGTTCGCGACGACATCCGTTTATCCAACTCCATCGGTGGATCCATCCCCTGAATTCCTGTGAACCGTATGGAAACTAGATTAATTTCTCGGTCGCTATGAACAGCGGGTAGATGCAAGATCAAAAAATAATCCGCGCGCTCATGCTCTTGATGTCAGCAAGCGACCCGGTCCGGCATTTCTGCAAGCACCCAGCGTGCACAGCTAGTACTAGGTGGTAAGCGGGAGAGAAGAGAAGAGGAGGGACCAACCTGATCGGGCAGCAGGTGCGTTCGGTTTGCTCCGTGAGCGCAGCGGTGCAGGCCAACCAGAAGCACGACGTGTGCACAGGCCAACGGAGCCGCGGACAGCGTTCCAGTCGCAGGTGCCCGGCACTGCAGTCGGCGCTCGGCTCGGCGGTAGGCGTGACCGCGAACGGCTAAGTCACATTGCCCGGAGTAGGCCAGCCAGGCCATTCAGCGGCAGCGCCGATCGCCGTGGGATGGCGGACGGATAAGCACGCGGGGGAGGTGAAAATGGAGCTTCCACGCCGTTGCCTAAAAACAAACCGGTTCGCGCGCGCGCGCGCGAGAGAGAAAGAGGCCAAGGCGGCGGATCTGGTCCGCCCGGCGCAGATTGTATGGCTGAAAACAGCCGACTGAACCAGGCGGTTTTGTTTCGTATTTTGACGCAAATGACCGCCGGAGCGCTCCCTCATTATTCCGTTTACTGTTAACTACAGGCCGGAAGCAGAGTATAGACAGGAAACAATCAGCGTTCCCTTTTTGATTCACACAAGACATGAAAACTCAGAGAAGAAAATAACTGGATTCAACTGTACATAAATAAAGTGTCAAAATGAATAAATAAAATGGCGATATACTCTCCAGGTTGTCTTGAAACGTGATACAATGGGAAAGAGATGTGATGCAGGAGCAGCTGTATACACACAAAAGAGCGCAAGTACCAAACGTTATACACACGACAGATGTACTTGCGCTCTTTTGCAATCAATTGTTGCTTATATCCCAGATCAAGCACTTTTCTCCCAGTTATTTCTTTGAGAGAGCCACATTGATCATACACTGCTGGGCAAGGACAATAAAAAAATAGGACCAGACAGTCATGAGTCATATCATTAACATTTCATTACGTGAACCGGAAATATCATGGAAGTGCCACAAGAAAATATATATGTCCATGTGTCAAAAGGGTGGGTAATAACGAGAAAAAAGCAATCCCAACACAACGGCAAATTTACAGGTTATAACTGCTAGACATTTGCAAGTTCAACAGCTCGACAGCACGGTTGCCTGGAAGTAGCTAGAGACAACAATGGATAGGAAGTTTAACTGTTCAAGTTATTATTACTAGGTTGATCAGCAAGTCAAGATCCAGCTTTTGTTGGCAGAATGGAACAGAGCAGGCTGCTCTCGTATCAGAGTGCAGTGCATATAGTACGGCAGGGTGGCTACGTAGTACGTACGTGAGAGCCTGGGAGGAGAGGTCGAAATACGCGAAGGAACGGAGACACGAGATAGGAAGAGTGCGACCTCACGAAGGTATACACCAGGAGCAGCCGGGATCGCCTCCGCCGTCCACAGCAATAAGAGGGGCGCGCGCGGCGGAGGCGGCTAGCCGCGCCACGGCCGGAGCAGTTGAGAAGCGGACTCGCCGGCACGACGCGACCAACCCACCATCTACAAAACACGGATACGTCTCCTGAAGCTCGGGTACGTATTAGATACCCACCATCTACAAAACAAGGTAGGTATTATAGCAAAGAATGGCTTGATCAAGGTGCTGGCCGACAACCCCCACACATGGATAGAGAGGTTTCAAGGATGAGGATGACATGCTTCAAGAAGTTCTTTCGCGTACCACAAGAATTGGCTCAAGTCAAAGAAGAGTATGCAAAGTTCTCCAGTTGTTCCGATGAATTCAGTAGTCATGATGCTATCAAAGATCGATACTCCGCTTCTCCGTGGGCATGGTGGTCAAGCTACGGCCAGGATGCTCCTCTATTGATGAATTTGGCCAATAAAGTGCTTAACCAACCAGCCTCCTCTTCTTGCTGTGAAAGAAACTGGAGCACCTACAGTTTTATTCATAGTGTCAAAAGGAATGCCTTAACTCCAGAGCGTGCTGAAGATTTGGTCTTTGTTCACTCCAACCTGAGGCATCTTTCAAGGAGGAGTGACGCATACAAGCAAGGAGAAATAAGGATGTGGGAGGAGATTCTTTTGAGTCTTTAAGTGGTGTAGGGATTCTTGAAGTTGCTAACCTTTCTCTTGATGAGCCCGAGCTGCAAGCTGTTTCTTCTGGAGAAGCAGATCTGAGGTGGCGAGTTCAGTTGAAGTCATTGAGGATGAGTGAACCTCTGTTCATTGAGGACGAGTAGGGCTGCTGCATGAGCAGCAGCATGTATCCTTTGTTTGGTTTCATAAAATTATGCTTGTATGGACCTTGTAGTAGTCTCTTTTAGTTCTGGACCTTGTAATCCTTTAAGTATTTGTGCTGTTGTGTGATAATTTGACTAGTTGTTGGCTGCTAAGCCATTATTATTTTGCATATTTACTATTTTTATTTTATTAAAAAAATATATCAAAAGTATCCGCGTATCGGGTTTTTGAGGAAACCGCGTATTGCCGTATCCGTATCCGCCGGATACTTAGAGCATCTCTAAGAGATCCCATAAAATTGCCTCTATAAACTTGTTTTGGAAGCAACCAAAAAATTATGAGGGGCAATTTTTCATCATTCCTCCATCAGTTCCCCCCTAAAAATAGATCAAAACATTTTTTATTGGACCACGTCAGCATTTAGAGCCATAAAAATATTAATTCTATTGTAAAAAAAGAAGAAAGGGGGGCCTCAATTCCTCCCCTATTTGTAGCTACAAATGAGAGGAGTTTAGGGGCTATGAATAAATTGGGGGTGGTTCTGGGCCCTGTTGGAGATGGTTTTTTTATTGACCTTAAATATTTTAATTTGAGGGAGGTTTATAGGGCTGGAGATGCTCTTATAGACGTATCCGTATCCGTGCTGCGTAGCCCACCATGTGCACGAGACGAGAGGTGCTGGCGTTGCGGCTTGCGCGGGGACGAGGATGACCTTGCCATTTGGCGGGCATACCGGCGGGGCGGCAATACGGGGGCGCGGAATCAAACCGCTGCTGAACGTTCCGACCGACTCGTAAAGTGTAATTTTTTACATTTTGGTCCTTTTTGAAAAAGTTTTTCACAAATGGACCCCTGGAGAAAATATGTCCAAGAATGGACCTTTTTCTGAGCGCCGTGTTATTTGGCGCTCAGGTGTAACATCTGGGCGCCGAACATATTGGCGCTCACCTCTGCCATGTCAGCTGGCCGGCACGCGACCGTTTTGGTGACCTGGCAGAGGGTGAGCGCCAGATCCTTTGACGCCCAGGGGGTGAGCGCCGCATCCTTTGGCGCCCACCCCCGGGCACAAAACGCCCGCGGGCTTTCTTTCTTCCTTCCTCTCTTCTCCCTTCCCTCACTCTCTGAAGAACAGAGGCCGGGCGCCTCTCTCTCTCTCTCCCCCCCATTCCATCCCCTCCTCTAAATCCCGCAGTTTAGCATGCTTTGAGGCCAAATCTTTCGGAGAAATCGGTTCCCCAAGGTAATCTCCTCCGCCTCCTTGAATTTCGTCCAATAGAAATGTTTGTATCTCTCCAATTTCGTGTAACCCTAACCCTAGGGTTTGAGGATGAAATTAGCCAATTTGATTGGTTTCTTTGTTAGATTTGCAATTGTAAGCGTAATGTGGTTGATATGTTGATGTTTGGATGCTCCGGTTGTAGTTGGTTTCATTGGTAGCAATGAATTCTTAGTAGGCATGTTAATGACATAGGATAGTATGGTTGAATTAGTGAAAAATGTAGGTTTCTTGGTGCTTGTTTGTTGTTTTTAGGGTTTAGGGTGATAGGAGGTAGTTGTAAATGAATAGGATGTGTTGTGCATTAGAAAAATTGGTAGGGCATTGTTTTTGTTTAATTTGATATGAAGAATGCTAAATTGAGAAATGTCTTTTTTTTGTTGAAATGGATGTAGATGGCTAAATGTGTGAGAGTGCACCACGGTGGTTCAATTGTGAGGACTGAGGATGGTAGTGTTGATTTTGTTGGCATGAGAGAGGATGTGTTTCTTTTTGTTGAGACCCCAACTTTATGTATTGTTGCATCTCGAGTGAGGCAACGTTTGGGATGGATTGAGGAGGGTGTTAAGTTGGATTTTGAAGGAAGAATTGATGTGGGTTCGTCGAATGGGCCACACATAAAGATAATGGCTCCAGTGGGTAGTGAGGAGGAATGGCAAGCATATGTTCATATTGTTATGAATTTAGAAGTTCGAGCTTTAGATTTGGTGGTTCGGAAGGTAGTGCTGGATGGAGGCGTAGGTATTGGTTGTTCGAATGAAGTAGAAATTGACCTAACCCAGCCATCACAAGCAAGTGTGCATGACGGTTTGGCACGGAATTCTGCAGCAACCGTAGTGATGACTGATTCGGTTGGAGACCAAATGCCTGAGATCGTCCCGAATTGTGGTGATAATCGTAGGGATGAAACTCTACCGGACATTGAAACGGTCCCTCAAGTGGCACCTAATGAAGTAGTGGCACATAATGAAGTTAACTATGGTGTTGCTACCGATCTGGTTGATGTGCCGGTTTTTGGAGATAATACAAATTATGAGGAGGATAGAGCGGAGGATTCAGATGATGATCGCCCTATCGGTGAATTGTCTGAATGGGAGAAGGAAATGTTGAGGCAAGTGATTACGGACCGTGATCCATTGGTGCCTGATTGTCGTGATTTGAGCCAGGGTCATAGAGCTGTTGCTGATGGAGAGGAGACCGAGAATGTTGTGACACGGGTAGAATCAGTTGAAATAATTCAGAAGGGTATTATCTTTTAGGATATGGAGTCAATGAAGATGTGGTTGAATGAGTACTCAGTGTTGCACTGCCGTCCTCATAGTGTGAAGCATTCTCACAAGCAGCGACGGTTCATTGTTGTGTGCAAGCGTGGCTGCCCTTGGACAGTACGCGCTCGGACGACTCGTGATGATAAGTGGAAGATTACAAGTGTGGTGCAGCCTCACACTTGTGGTTCTGACAACCCGGATGACAGCCACCCACAGCTGAGCTCCAAATTTATTGCTCAGAGACTTGTCAATATCATAAAGCATGCTCCAACGATGCCAGTGGCTTCCCTGATTGAGATGGTCCGTTTGAAATGGAGGTACCGTATGAAATATGGGAAAGCTTGGCGGGCAAAGCAACGCGCTTTGAAGACATGCTACAGTGATTGGGCAGAAGCATATGAGCGCCTGCCTGCAATGTTGCATGCCATGAAAGCCAAAAACCCGGGCATGCATTTCGAGTATGTCTCTAAGCCCCAACTAAGGACATCGGATGGAAAGGAGATTTTCTTCCGAGCATATTGGTCTTTTGGCCAAAGCGTTGAGGCATTCAAACATTGTCGGCCTGTGATTTCTATTGATGGCACGTTCTTGACTGGGAAATATCAGGGCACCATGCTTATTACCATCGCTATGGATGCTAACCGACAGCTTGTTCCTTTGGCATTCGCAATTGTTGAGAAAGAAACAACCTCAAGCTGGGGATGGTTCCTGAAAATTGTTAGGAAAGTGGTTGTTGGTCCCGGGCGTGACATTTGTGTCATCTCCGATAGACATGCTGGAATACTTAATGCGGTGCAAGAGGAATTGCCGGGGTACGGTCGTGTACATCATCGATGGTGTACACGGCATCTAGCCCAGAATTTGCTAAGGATTGATCATATAAAAGCCAACTTCAAAGCCTTTGAGGATGTTTGCCGGCAAACTGAACGTGGTATTTTCAAAGAGCGCTTTGATGCATTGAAGACAAGGACCACTGACGCAGGAAGGGAATTCCTGAAAGTCCCTTGATGTCGCCTAGAGGGGGGGGGGGTGAATAGGCGATATACGAAATTAAGCAATTTAAAACTGCAGCGGAAACTGAAACTGCCAAAACTGGAACTTCCGGTTTGGCAAACCGGAACTTCCGGTTTTCTCGGGACAGAAAAACAGAAGTTCAGATCTTTCGATCCCCGGTTCCCTCTAGGTTGAAAGTAAACAACTAGGATATGTAAAAGAGCTCTAGCAACAGTATACACAGAGAATAAGAGCTCAACTACACAAGCAACCTAGTCAATCAAGATTTGCATATAAATGATAAGAACGTGTAAAGCAAATGCAAACCGAGTGAAGCACGCAAGGAGTTGTTTCCCGAAGTTCAGCAGCTTGCTCTCCAAGCTGCCTACGTCTCCGTTGAGGAAGCTCTACTCAAGAGCCGGGTCTCTTTCAACCACTTTCCTCCTTTCCACTATTTGTTTCTTTCCTTGCGGAGGCGAAACGAGCCTTGCACAAACTTTCCCAAGGCTCACCACAAGCTTGGGAGCTCTAGGGACGACACCTAGCCGTCTAGGAGGCTTCACCTCCAAGAGTAACAAATGCTTCACGGATTCAAGGCGAAGTGCTCAAATGCTCAAGTATGAGGATGCTCTCTTGTGCTCTCTAAATCAAATTCTCTCAACCCAATCCAAAGGATTTAGCTATAATCTCACAAATCTCACAAAGAGAGGTTGGGGAGAGCTCTAGGACACCTTGGCTATGAATGTATTCGTGGATGTGGTCAGCACCCTCAAAGAGAGGGTGTGGTGGGGTATTTATACTCATTCCCCCGAAACTAGCCGTTGGAAACTAGCCAGTACAAACCGGAACTTCCGGTTTTACATACCGGAACTTCCGGTTTCCCAGAACTAGCCGTTGGGATTCAAATCTGCCAAAACCGAAACTTCCGGTTTGGCAAACCGGAACTTCCGGTTTTGCCAGGCTCACAGACTGAGTGCAAAGTGTTGGCTATAGTGTTTCACTCTTCTCACTTAGGTTTTTCTTGAGCACTGAGACTTGCTAGCTATCCATGTAGCATCCCTCTTGATAGAGCGGCACACCTATACTCAAGATCAAATATAAAAACAACTTTTACAACTTGAACATATTAGAAACTTGATATTGCCACTTCTCTTCAATTTTGTTCTATGAGGGCAGCCATATGAGCTTCTCTTGAGCATCACTATCTTGAGCTTGTGATTCAATAATAATTGATACTTAGCAATATATACTCCATATAGCTTGAACGGTCCATCGAAATCGACTCCACTTGCCCTTCACCATACATTAGGTGCCTCGGCGCCAAGACTCCTGCTTGCCCTTCTCCTAACTATGGTTCATCGCGACCAAGTCATGTCAACCCTTCACCTTCTTGCTATTTAAGCCATACATTGCTTTGCATCATCCTTAAGCATCCAATTTTGTGTTGATGATTGATTTGTTGATTGATCAAGTTGCTTCCAAATATATAATCATTATTGACATTTGGCACTTGATCATCCTTCATTTTGACCATGAGAAAGCCACTAGATATAGAATCTTGTATTTGAAATAATTCATTTATTTTTATCATATATTGCCCACATGGTCTTTATTTGCTTCAAACAATTGTACATCAAGAAGTGTATTCATGAGAGACATTGTACATATATTGCTTGCAACCTGTCCATATACTCACAAAGAATATTAGACCTTTAATCATGTTGTCATACAATACACCAAAACCCACTAGGGGTGCATATGCACTTTCAATTCCTAGATGGTATATACGAACAAAGGGAGAAGTGGTCGCTTGCATATGATGTCGGTGGTGCGCGATGCGGATTCATGACTAGCAACATGGCTGAAATGTACAAATGTTTGTTGAGGGGCGTTCGGGCGTTGCCGCTGACTGCTATTGCATCGTTCACATTTTACAAAACAACGGAGTGGTTTGTTTCTCGGTTGAAGGAGGCGAATGTTATTTTGGGGATGAGGGAGAAATGGGCACCTAGATTGACAGTAGAGGTTGCTGGGACTGGGATGCTGCTGGTCAGTTCAGTTGGGGGTCGACGGTCCTTTCCTTCTTGTACCGGCAGCTTTGTGAGGCTTGCAGGCGTACCAAGCCGAGGTCCTCTCTTGGTGGTTGTGTCTACTTGCTGCAGCTATGGATGTGGTCCAGGTTGCCTGTTGGGAAGCTCAGGGTCCGTGCACCACAGCCTTGGACGCCGGAGGGTGTTCCCGAGCAGCTGCCCACGGCTGCTTACGTGTGGGAGAACGTGGGGGCACCTTACGCCGAAACAGAGCGGGCGTATGTCGAGTTCAGCAACGAGCTTGATGCCCTCACACCTAGTTGTGTAAGTGATTTTTCGATGTCGTCCATGCATTTTCAGTTTCTTAGTTTGATATATACTAGTCTGTAATGCATGATTTGTAACTTGCAAGTCAATTGGTGGCCCTATTGTGGTGACGATGTCGCAGCCGTGGAGAACGGGTTGGGCCTGAACCCGTTGTGCCGTCGAGATGCAGCCCTATGGACGATGAGGTGCCCTCTCATTTGCTTCTACGCTATTGAGTACCACCTACCAATTAGAGTGATGAGGCAGTTCGGTCGCCAGCAGCCATTCCCACCTGACACCGTGTCCACATCGATCGAGCTGCATAAGTAAGCATTGCTTCCCTTGGTCGTCGATATTTTTCCCTTCTCTTTGTGTGCATGAAAACTAATGGCGAAGATGAATTACAGGTTTGATCGATCAAAGCAGAAGAAGGTAACTGACTTTGCTCATCACCATCGTGCCTACCTTGACGAATGGCGAAGATTTGAGGACAATTGCGAGCGCATTCATGCAATGCACCGCGACTCTTCGTTCCGCCGGTACCTTGAATGGTACCAGTCGTCGACACGGTATCGTCTGAGGCAGGCTTGGACTGATAGAGATTATGCTGATATGGAATCGTCCGACGATGAGAACACCCCCTATGATGTCGCGACACGTCAGGGGACGGTGGTCGAGATAGGACCTGTCCTAGATCGCGTTGTAAGTGTTCTAACTTGGGCTCGTTCCTTTTTTCTATGCATTAGTTCCGTGCCTTTGGTTATGTAATTCATGTTGCAGGGGCGAGACATTAGGCAGTCTGTCAATGATATCGGCAACGTCATGGCATTCCCCGCGGGTCAACCTGATGGAGAGAGCCGCCTTCGAGCCGCCATGGAGGTAAGTTGGCCCTTTGTCATTTTTTCCTTTTAGTTGCATGTTCTCTTTTTTGCTTGTGAATATTATCTTATTTTCTTCTTTTCGGTGCAGCGGTTGCAGCGGAGGCTTCGTAGAGTTGCTGCAAGGTGTGGCTGCCGCGCCCAGACTTTGCAAGATGTCGCTCCTCCCGTTGTCAGTCCGGAGCGGTCACGTGCATCTGGCGCTTCTCGCTCACGTGCATCAGGCGGTTCTCGCTCACGTGCATCAGGCGGTTCTCGCTCACGTGGTCGTGCTTCTACATCGCGTGGTGCAAGCTCTTCGCGCACTCGTTCTCGTGCACGTGACTCATCTTCCTCAGATGCTTCTGATGGCAACGACGAGGACTATGAGGCGCCGGATGTGATTGGACCATCGCAGCTGCAGGATGCCCCGGCCTCAAGCCAGCTAACACAACGTACACGCCGGTCAGTTGATCGGTATACTCCTGGAACCAATGCTTTGGGCAACAAAGGTAGGGGCAAGGGAAAGAGGGGCGGTTGATGATGGTTTCTATGTTGTTATGTGCACTTCGATGTCGTCTATGGACTTTGGTTTGTGTGGACTTTGTATGGTGTGCACTTTGAGTCATATGTATGGACTTTGTTTGTGTGGACTTTGTATGGATCGGAAAACATTGAGTCATATGTATGGACTTTGGTTTGTATGGATGGCGTGTATGGATTTGAAGACAAGTCATATCGTTGGTTTGTATGTATGGCGTGTATGGAGACAAGTCATATCGTTGATTTCTATCGACTTTGTATGGATGTTCATGTAATATTTATGGATGTTCATATAATATGGGCGCCGATGTTTGTGTTGGAACGCAAGGTGGGCGCCAAATCCATCGGCGCCCAAATCAGCAATCTGGGCGCCGATGCATTTCGCGCTCACATCTTGGTGCCGTGACAACATCCACAGCGTACAGCCCTTCGGCGCCCAGGTAGCCAACCTGAGCGCCAAATAATCCGGCGCCCACATGGGCGCCAAACGTAACGGCGCCCACCTTGGGCCACCCTCGACTCCCGGCGCCACTGCGTTGGTGTGACCTTCGGCGCCCAGGTGCCCGAGGTGGGCGCCATACTACAATTACACAAATACTTAGTTCAAACCAACGGTTCCACATCATAGTCCACAACATAGTCCACAACATACAACAAGGCCTTTTCTTGCTGTTCTTGCGAGGAAAGGAGTGAGGAAAGGAGAGGAAGAGGAGAAAGAAAGAGAGGACTTTTGTACCCGGGGGTGAGCGCCAAATGGTGCGGCGCTCACAGGCTGGGCGCCGTAGGTTCCGGCGCTCACCCCCTGCCAGGTCAGCAGCACGGGCGCGTGCCCGCCAGCTGACGTGGCAGAGGTGAGCGCCATTTTATACGGCGCCCAACTATTCAACCTGAGCGCCAAATGTGACGGCGCTTAGAAAATGGTCCATTTCTGAACATGTTTTCTCCAGGGTCCATTTGTGAAAAACTTTTTCAAAGAACCAAAATGTAAAAATTACACACTCGTAAAGGGCCTCCTCATTTGGTGGGCTTGGGTCTGGGGAACGAAAGGAGATATTCGTTTCTCTTTTTTTATATATCATCAGAAAGTTACCTCATGCTCAAAAAAAATTCAGAAAGTTTCCTAAAAAAATATCATCAGAAAGAGAAAGATTCATTTCGACGCAACAGAGATTATATATCTCCTCAAAAAAAAACCCAGAGATTTTATATCTACAAAAATAATAAAAAGGTATATACAAAATCATAATAACGAGCAGAGCAGTGGACATATGAATAAGCAAAACAATGGGGTGTTTTGCAGCAGTAGTTTTGCTTAACAGTTCTGAAACATCCAGCAGCAAGGTGCGTCAATTTAACAGTAAAAAAATTCTGAAATCCACAATTGCGACATAACATCATCTGACTTGTTCAATTCTTCGATCGCCAGGCTTCATCCCAGCTTCCGCCCTTGCTATGTCTTCGCATCAGCACGTCTCTTCACCTTCCCCAGTATTGGAGTTCATCGCTCCCATCACTGCACTCGGGACTGCTGCTATGATTTTCCTCTGTCTGGCGCTTGCCATATGCATAATCGTCAGATACTGCTGCAGAAGGAAAAACAAATAATAAGTTCTGCTCCCTGGAATTCATTTGCATGATTAACGATGTTGAGCAACAAAGTTGGGTAGTATTAGAAGGCATCAGATTTGTACTGTACGTTATTTATGTTGGCAAGGATTTCAAGATCCAGTTCCTCTAGCCCATAACGGAACAAGAATAGTTTATTCATATCGATTAACCCGAAAGAAGATAGAGGCTTAAACTGTTTTTAAGTAGCAATATTACCGAGGAATTTGTTAAGAGGGTAATGTGGCACGCTGATTCCAATCACAACCATTTCAAATCTCAGCGTCTAACATACTGACAAAGCAGAGAAAAAGGGAGTGACATGCATTCAGATACACAGAGATCCAGTTCAACTGCACACATGTAAAGAGTTAACGAATTAACGATATAACTAGATAATGGAAGTAAGGTGATCCATGAGCGTACGCACCTCAGTTATCAGTCGCCACCGCAGAACGGGAGGAACCTCTTCACAGACTTCTTTATTTCAGGTTCGCTTGCTGCTGGAATGTGCTTCTTTGGAATGGAAGAGACCAAGTCAAAATACTCCCCACCTTCTCTGCACCGCCTCTGCAGGTTGGGGCAAAGGTTTATCCATAGGTATTTGAGGTCTGGGAGTCGCTGTTGGAGATCCTGCGGGAATCCCTCTATCCCTGGACAATACATGATGACCAACCGCTCAAGGGAAGTGAGGCCATCCATCCCATCAGGCAGCGCTTTCACCGCACCGCAGACCCACACAGTGAGATCCCTCAGCTTGGCCAGATTTCCAAGGTTTGAAGGCAGCGCCACCAAACTTGTGCAGAAAAAAATATCCACATTCTCAAGGGATGCCGGCAATTGCGGTATATCCAGCAAGCTCTCGCAACCTTTTATTCTTAAATTTTCGAGCAGGGGCAGCGGAAGGATTTCTTCTTCCATGGATGATGTGCCCTTACCCTCCAGTTTGGAGCACCTGTCAATACTCAAGGATCGAAGGCGCGGCAAGCATCGGAGCTCCTCCAGTGGCCATCGGACAATATTTGAGCAGTCATGGATACCCAATTCTTCCACAAAGGTCAAGCAGTCCCGAAGCCCAAGTCGCAATTTGGATCCGTTAAATATTGAGACGAAGCCGTCGTCACCCCTTAGCTTCAAATTTCGCAGGGTTTCTCTTCGGCTTTGCTGGCCATCTGGAGGCATCAACACGTCTAGCGGCAATTGTATCTCTAAGCTGACAAGTGACGCGAAAAGGCTCAAAGGCATGTACATTGATCTGTGAGAACTGGGCTCTGCCATTTCATAATCTACAGATAAATATTTGAGAATTGGGCTCCCGGGAAGAGTTGCAAGCTTTTTGCAACTTGCTATAGTTAGCTTTTCGAGCTTGGGAAACAAAACCGATCCATTCATCTCTACTTCACTGTTTTCTGTCCATCTCTCGAATACAGGCAAATCCAGTAACTCCATCGCCTTAAGCTTTGGGAATATTTGCACAGTGGTACTGTCAGCTGCAGGATCCTCACTGATGTTCTTACATAAAGTTGTCAGGCTGTTCATGCTGCACAAAGACAAATGCTCAAGAGAGGAAGATAACCATACTATTGGCAGATCCTTACATCTTCGGCATTCTTTCATAATGAGTTTTCGCAAGCACTGGAACATTTGAGGCTTTCTCATCCAGTGCGAGATCGTGCTGCCACCATACCCATGTACCTCCAGAATTTTGAGCTTATCATGAGGTACAAGAGACTCTAGTACTTGTTCCTGATTAGTGGCCTCATCAACCGTAGGCTCCTCAAATACACTGTCATAGCGTCCCCAACATAAAAGCAACTCATTTAGACTCTGTTTCTCATGGAGATTGGCCCTTGACCCAGACTTTACTTTCCGCAAATTATATAGTTCCAACCTGCTGCGAAGCTGTCGCAGGTCTTTGATCTCCTCAATTCCACGCCCATCTTTAGTGTCCACAATAAATGTCGTCAGTGTGCAAAGGTTATGCAGTAGACTAAGTTTCCAAGGCATCCGTTCCAATCTATAACACCCCGAAAGATAAATATGGCTGAGCTTTCTCATAGAACTCATACCATCAGGTAAATACTGCATGCAGTAACACTGATTAAGCCTCAAAGACAGTAAGTTATACAGCATACATACTGAGTTCGGCAAGCTAACAAAGTTTGATTTAGAAAGATCAAGATACCGTAAATGTGATGTATACATGAGCTGACTATGGGCAATAGAAGATTTTGTGATAGTGTAACACAATGCTCGTGATGACATCAACCTTGCCTTTGCTAAATGCTTGTCCCATGATTGTGGCATCAACAAAGTGCGAAGATTTATAGTGCCTCTGACCAATGGAATAAGTTTGTCCAGTTCACGAGATTCAGAGATCCGCAAGTGACAGATGTCATTTATTGATACTTTTCTCTGAATTATCTCTTCTTCAGTTGCACAATCATTAGCAACATCTTTTGCAAGGTCATGCATTAAATCATGCATTCTACACCCATTTAATTCTTGTTGCAGGGCACAATAAGGTTGGTAAAAACATTTCGGGTCTTTCCATGTCATATACGAATGAGGTGTACGGGGACGCTCCTTCATTAATATCACATCTTGAAGAAAGGACCTCCAAACCAGCTCATTGAAGACAAATTCAGCCTTTTGTTCCAGGTTCATTATTCCCTCTTCATGAATATAACCGTTTGCCATCCAGAGTTGGATCAACATGTCCTTCTCCATCTCATAGTCCTTGGGGAAAACTGCACAGAAGGCAAAACATTGCTTCATCTCAGATGATAAGTGTCTGTAGCTCAGTTTTAATATAGACATCACTTCATCTTTGCCTCTACAGGTATCACTAACATTGCAATCTGCAATGGCCTCCCATTCCTGAACTTCTTGTTTTGAACTCATCAAACCACCCATTGCCTTCAAAGCAAGTGGCAGTCCCTTACACTTGTTGACAATACGTCTCCCAACCACCACTAACTCTTCCTGTTTGTTCACTCCTTTACTGAATGCTTTCTTTGAGAACAATTCCCAAGAATCATCTTCACTCAGACATGCTGGTTTATGAGGTGGAAGGGTGCCCATTATAGAGGCCACTCTATGGCTTCGACTTGTGACAACTATCATGCTTCCTGAACCACTAATAGAAGAACACAATAGTGGCTTCAGATCATCATCCCACTTATGCTGATCTTCATTCCACACATCATCAAGAATGAGTAAGAAACTTTTTCGGCTGATGACTTCCTCCAGTCGCCCCCGCAACAGCTCAATGTTGTCAGGCAGATCGCATCTTTTTTTTGTGGCCAACTCAATTATAGATCTCACAAGAACAGCAGGCTCAAAGTTTTCTGAGACACAATACCACATCTTCAACTCAAAGTGCTTCTGAACCCTGCTGTCGTTGTATACCATCTTGGCTAGCGTGGTCTTGCCCAGACCCCCCATTCCAATTATGGGAAGAACCTGCACATTCTGCTGATCTTGCTGGTCGAGCAACAGCTTCACCACCACTGCCTTGTCATCGTCTCTGCCATGGATTTGTTCAGAATCATCCAGACCTGAGTGTGTCTGCCGATAAATGGCTTGTGATGCCTCCTCATGGTCCACCAGGCCGAACTTTTTCATCTCCTCAACAAGGTCATCAATCATGTCCAGCACATTCTTGAGCTCCCTGCTGACTTTAAGGCGGAACAAAAGTGGGTTGTCACGGGAGAAGTGGCTGAGTACCTTTCTGCTCAGGGGCCAGCTGCTCTGCACCTCGCGGCGCAGCGCCTCGTACTGGAAGTGGTCGAGGACGTCGTCGGCCCGGTAGGCGACCGCCCTGAGCTCCTTCATCCAACGCCTGATGGCTGGGTCGGCCTCACTCTTTACCTCGGCGTCAGCCAGAACGCGCTGCACGGCCAGCAGTCGGCGCTCCAGCTTGCGCCGATCGTTGTCGACGCCCCACATGCGGGTGACCCTCTGGAAGAGCGCGTCGGCGGCCTTGCCAACCACGCCACGCACCAGCGGCAGAAGCAACGTCTCAGCCATGGGAGGCCTTGCTTGTTGGTTCTCTCTTCCCAGGAAGCAGCGTGTGCCCCGTGAAAAGCAAGAGGGAGAGAGGTGGTTGCGGCTTCAATTGCAAGAGAGTCGGGAAAGAACCAGGGATGAGCCGGAATTATTGGTAACTGAGTACACCCCGGCAATCATGCATGGCTGGCAGTAAGTGATCTCAGAAAAGAAATTTCTCAGTGAACATTTAGAGTTCGATGAGATATTTCCAGCCTCATTAGGAGACTGAGCAAGTGGATGGTATGTCTGGTCGTCAACCTCAACCACAAATTGAAGCTGGACTCATGCGGACGGCCATCTCAGTAACCTACGTAGGAATCACTCTCGGCTTCTACTAGCACAAGCAATGGTGAAGGTGGAAGGAAATGAGCAGCACTGCTATGCTAGCAGTATGAGTGTGACGAACTGACGACACTCCAACTCAAGCTCAAGGTCGGAAAGATTCGTTCTGAACTCTTAGCGTATTCATTTGCTAAACAAGACTTAGCTTGAAGCTCTGAACCACCCTGTCAAGCACAGCAACTTGTACCTCCGCCCATCAGAGAATAAACCCAACTAACTTTCCTCTCAATGTTAGAGTTAAGCTCATTGATTTACTTCAAGACATTTTCCCCAGATAGATAACTAGTGTGTTATATGGTACCGTACGTGGTGATAGCCACCATGAGCAGTAACGAATGATACTTTGAAACCTTTTCCGGTCAGGACTGATTGGATTTTGCGGACGCAATATTGCAAGCCAAGAGCTCAGCGTTAGGTGAAGAAGATGGATCCCTTGGAAAAGGTTAGGTGAAGACTGATTGGTTCCGCGAAGGCAATAATGCAAGCATACGCATTAGGCGAAGACTATTCAAATTGATTAGCGCGACGATTACGTAATTGTGAAGATTGATATGATTATCCAATCAAATTATACATTTCGGCTAGCGTTGCTAGGTTGTTTAAAGGACTGCAATTTGTCCGTTTTTCTGTCTGTACTAGGTTATTGTTTCCTTATTGGTTGCGTGTGGTGATAGCCATGACCATATGAGCCAAGGTGACCATGATCTTTCCGACTCTTCGTCATCAACTGGAGGACGCGTATGCTGCCTAGAGCTTTCAGTATGTACAGGAGAGGTCTAAGAGAAAATAATCGGAATATAGTAGACTCGTAAACTACGGAGCAATTACGTGCATGCGAGTTTCATAATACTAGCAAGTCATCGTTCATTAAAAAATAATAATACTAGCAAGTCATCGGAAAAGGGACGGCTACACGCTAACTGCTGAATTAACGGGCGTGTACGTCTCGCTCCGCCGAGCAGCAGCAGCCACCCGCGTAGTGCCAAGAGCAGTCAGTTAATTTGCCTTAATTTATTAACAGTGGCGGCAGCGGTTCGACCAAAGTGCAGCGTTGGGGATAGACAGCCGAGGTTGGCTAGCGTACGTGCGGCCAGCCGATGGCACGGTAGCAGCACCTGGCTACACACCACACAAACGATTTGACTACGCAACCACACTAAGAGACGCTGGGCAAGTCCGTTCAGTCATTTCTACAAGCACTCCGTGTGCGAGCATGGGGATAGTTGGCTGAGAGGGAGTGAGAGTGATACCTGAGGCGGGCAGCTCGTGGCGCCGGTGTATCCTTCTCGCGGTCGCAGGAAGCCAGCCGACGCGAAGTTCGCGGTGGCAACGGACCAGCAGCGCCCCGGCCGTGAACTGGCCTGGGGAGCGGGAAGCCGGCCGGCCGGCCGACGCAAGGGCAACGGCGTGCGGTGAGGGCAGCAGGTGACGAACGGACGCACGCACGCGTGCGACGCGAGCCACCCCGCACGCCGCCATGGACACCACTCCACTGAGGGGAGAGGCGCTCGCATCGCGCAGCGCGCAGTGGCGGCAGCTTAAGCCAACCGCTAATCACCACTGAACTCGCTCGCTCCATTTCGTCGATTCAAAAATTGGACCTAGTCAGTCATTTGCTTATCGGGCCAGGCTGGAAAAGTGAGCCCGTTCCTGACAGCATATCCAGCAATAGACCTCAAAACAAGTCTCTATTTTTATTTTTCAAACTGGCATGTAAAAATAAAGGTCTAAAATTTGACTTCAACTCCAACAGTAAAGTGATTCAAGAACCTATTTTATGAAAAAAGAAAAAGTAGGACCCACAAATAAGAGGAAGGATTAGAAGATCCTAAGAATAGAGGCTTGGAGATGAAATTTGAGAAGACATGCAAAATAAAAGCCTAAATAGGATCCGTGCTGGAATTGATATTTTAATTCAAGACTCTAAATAATAAAATAGAGCCTCAAATAAAATCCTTATTGAAGATGCTCTCAGCTTCTGCCCGCCGAGCACCTAGGTAATGTCATCGGGCCTAAGTTTTAAACTGGCCATACCCTCTCTCGCTAGTAGTCAGTTCTTTTTTTTTTTTTGAATGGGCTAGTCGTGAGTTCTACTTGTCTTGTCCACATCATTTACGGAAGAAGTTTATTTTACCTTCCTCAATTTTCATCAGAGTTTGATTTTCATTCCTCAATTACAAAACCGGGTAGGACGACTCCCTCAACTTTCAATACCGTTTGTTTTTCCTCCTTTGAACGGTTTGGACAGCGGTATTGGTTTTTTTATTTTTTCCTTTTATTTCTCTTCTGTTATTGCTTTGAAACCCATAATTCTCTAGCTCAAAAAATCAAGCCAATTTTTGTGCTGACAGAAAATTACATGGTGAAAAAGTTTTATGCTTGTACAAAGTTCTGATGTTTATCTAAAAATCTCCAAATGCAATTCGGTTTCATAATTCATTAGAATTTTTTGGGGGAACAAAGGTCCTCCTAAAATCTTGATAAATTCCCTAAAATTCTATTTTGGTCTCTACAATCGAAACATATTTTTTTTCGTATACACATATGTGTGGGTTCTGGAAGTTATTAATCAAGGTCATTTTTACCTAAACTAAAAATGAGTTGGATTAATAACTTCCAAAATATGCACATAAGCGTGTACCAAAAATTACATTTTGATCTGATAAAATAGAATTTTAGGGAATTTATCAATATTTTAAGAGATATTTTGTCCCCCCTAAAAATTCAAATCAATTTAAAAATTGAATCGCATTGGGAGATTTTTAGATAAAAATCTCAAAATAATATGAACTTTGTACATCACAAAAGTTGTTCATCACGTAATGTTCTGTTAGGACAAAAATTGGCTTGATTTTTTGAGCTAGAGAAATATAGGTTTGAAAGCAATAATAGAAGAGGAATAAAAGGAAAAAAATATTAGAGCCAATACTGCTGTCCAAACCGCCCAAGGGAGGAAAAACAAACGATATTGAAAGTTGAGGGAGTCGTCCTACCCGGTTTTGTAATTGAGGGATGAAAATCAAACTCTTATGAAAGTTTTTTTTTTTTTTGAGACGAATTCTTATGAGAGTTGAGGAAGGCAAAATAGACTTCTTCCTCTCCGAGATTAATCCTAACAAATAATTGTTACGTACAACAAGTAAAAATGAACCTCGAAGAACAATGATGCAGTTCAGTTTGCGAGTACCCTGATGCAATCCAGAGGTTATTGAGGACTGCCTCACAAACTGTACATACACGTAAATTTCTGGATACGTTTACATTTCATGATATACCGATGCAGTGAAGCAGCTTAGCAAATGTCGTGCTAAGAAAATGCTTGTAATCTAACAAGCAAATGGAAACGCATATGAGTCTTGCACTCACATGCCAAAAAAAACCATTCTTACAGTGGAGCTTATGGGAACTGTTTGCGTACTCTTTTGTGGATCATTCGTTCACCACACTCTAGTGTAACGATCATACTAGACACAGAGTGTTCAAAACGAGCTTCCAATCCCGCTCTCCTCCTTGTGAAGTATATTCCCAACTTGGTGCTATCTGCTACGTAATGCCATTTTTTCATCAGCGTCCACACGGATCTAGTAAGTCTCAAAGACCTCGGTTCCACGGTACTTGGCTGTCCTGCTTCAAGAAACAGGAGGCATCAAATACAGGATCCAGCCTTGCAGACATAGAACAGAAAAAAAAAAAAATAGAACCTGAAAGTAGCAGCACTACCTTATTTAGTTTGGCGGGGATTAACATGGTGGCCACAGAGAAAAAATAGGACTAGGAAGCAATAGCACTACTATATAGTAGCTGGTTCCAACGTATTTTCGGAATGGCCAGGGGTCAGAGCATGATTTGTCTTCCCTCTACAAGATATTCGTAGATATGTCACCGTTGTGTTTTATACTTGTACTGTTGCACTTTTTGCCGCTTCAAGCAGTTTTCTCCAGATTTTTTTTTCTAGAACGTGCATTGCACGTGTTTCTCCGGTTGTTTCTTTGAGAGCCTTCCCGTCAATCTTCACTCCTTGTTCACAACTGCTGGACAAGGGCACTGAAACAGTAAGACCATACAGTCATGAATCATACCATTAACGAGGACCAATGATTCAGCACTTCATTACGTGAATCTGAAATATCATGAAAGCGCCACAAGAATATATAGAAATCACAGAGTAAAAAAACAACAGAGTGTAAAAACTTATGGCGATGTCAACTGGCCAACGCAGCGGACCGTATGTCTATGTGTGGAGGTGTGTTATCTGCCAGGCCCGGAGAAAAAGTGTGAAATTCTAAAACAAAGCATTACAATCTGCTCCGAAGAGGTACCAATTGAATTGGATGGTGAAATTGGATTGAATCTTTAGTGACTGAGGTACCTTAAAAAATATGACTTGTTAGTTTGTATATCGCAGACACCTCAGTGCATAACAACAGAAAATCGAACTCATTCGTTAGGCATTGTTAGCGTTTATTTTTTTTTTTTGAGGCAACAGGAGGGGCAAGGCGTCCCTACTGATTATGATATATTGATAAAAGGAGTGTTTACATTACATAGTAGTTTCATAAAAAATAAGAAAAGAGAAAAACAAAATCAAGAAACAGAATCTAACCATTCTTGGATTGCAGGAAAATGTCTTTTTTTCGCTCTGTGCAACAGGAGCTTGAAGTCCTTGATGAATTTCCTTTTGCATTCTTGCACCGTTGGGGGAATTTGATTAAACAACCAATCATTTCTGGTTGTCCAGATAGCCCAGGACATTATAATGATGATCTCCATGAAAAAATCAACATTCAAGTCTCTTTTAAGTTTCTTTTAATGGTTCTGAGTGGTCTTGCTCCCTGATCAATCTGAATGTCAATTGCTTCCCAGCACCTTCTAGCAAAACTACAGTTTAGAAAAAGATGCTGTCTTGTTTCATCCTCCTGCCATAAGCAGAGTTCACAGTCATACGAATCAATATCCATGTTTTTCCTTTTGAGAAGTCCTCTAGTGTTAACTCTGTCCTTTAGATATAGCCAGTAGAACACCTTGTGTTTCATCTGACATGAGGAAGACCATAACCACTTATAGGCAGGGTGAACATGTCTTCTGCCTATCATCATTTTGTAAAATTTGACCAAAGAAAAAATAGAATTTCCCCAAATATAATTCCACCTATCATCCTCCTCTGTCTGAATAAGATTCTGAATGAGAATATTCATTTCATTAAATTGCTGAAAGGCTTCTTGTGACAAAGGCAGATGGAACAACTGATATCTTTGTTGAGTGGCTAACATTTTGTGAACTGTAATCCTTGGGTCCTTCGCAAAGGAAAAGAGCTCAGGGAATTTATATTGTAGACAATTATTTTCCCACATATCTAACCAGAACAAAATAGAACTCCCATTGCCAAGTTTTGCTTGAGCCCATCCCTTATATTGATTGTGGAGTTTCATGATATCCTTCCACCAGAAGGAGCCCCCATTTCTGAAGCCAGGAAGTTCACCATTGTTGTAGTAATGATGCCATAAAAGATGCACCCAGGGAAGATCAACCTTATTGTAAAATTTGTGCAAGTTCTTCATAAGCAAAGCATCATTCTGAATCCTGAGATCTTGAATACCCAGACCTCCTTCCTTCTTTGGTTTTGCAACCATACTCCAGGCAGCAAGAGAGGGTTTCTTAGCATTTAAATCAGAACCCCTCCAAAGACAGTGCTTTAAGTATTTTTGTAGCTGTTCAATAATTGCAATGGGAACCTTAATAGAGCACATGAAAAAAGTAGCCATAGAAGAAAGCACTGATTTAACCATTTGAAGCTTGCCTCCTTGATTCAGAAAATTGGAGGTGTTCACTAATCTTCTTTCCACTCGGTGTACTAAGGGCAGGCAATCTGAAACGGTCGGCTTTAATGTTCCCAAGGAAAGCCCCAGATAGGTGAAGGGAAGAGTGCCCACTTGACAGTTAAAAGTTGCCGCCAGGTGTTGTATTCTATCATCTGCTACATTGATGGGCACCATTACTGACTTAGCATAATTAACTCTCAAACCAGTTGAATCCCCAAAAGTGTTTAACAAGGACTTTAGGACAAATAACTGAGGCGCAGAAGCTTTCATAATTAGAAGGGTATCATCAGCATACTGGACAACGGGGAAATCATCTGTAGGTCCTGGTATTGGTAAATTCAGCAGCCCTTGGTCTTTGGCCTTATTAACAATACTCTGTAGTAAGTCAGCAGCTAAAACAAAAAGGAGAGAGGATAGAGGGTCTCCTTGCCTGACACCTCTCCTGCAGTGTAATGTTTTCCCAAGGACACCATTTAATAACACAGATGATGTGCCAGATTTCAGAATGGCCTCAATCCAATTTAACCATTTATTGCCAAATCCCTTATACTTTAAAATTTGCAGAATTGCTTCATGCTCAATTTTATCAAATGCTTTCTCAAAGTCCAGCTTCAAAAATTACTATTTCTTTTCTTGATTTCTTACAAAGATGCAGATATTCAAATGACCAAGCAAGACAGTCATGGATTGACCTATCTACATTCAGTTGTTCTACAGTTATAGCCTTTCGTTTATGACATAAGCCATCCATTGGCGATTGGGTATTAACACAGAATGCTTTCAATTATGCCAATTTGGAGGTATCCAGGTCATGGCATAACTACACTAAAGCGATTGCAATATTTGAAGCCTAATCTATGGATGTTACATTGTTTGTACCAATGAATCACAGTCGCCTGAGCTATGCCGTGACTGCAAGGGGCGAGACAGGGATGGACTCAGCCGAGGTGATGAGCGAGAGCAAAGCAACATCTGGAACGGCCTGCTGCAGATGGAGATGGTCTTGGTGCCGGAAACCCGTTGTCGCACCGTGGCGTCGAAGAGCTGAGGCAAAGGGAGGATGAGGCGGAAGAGTCATGGGGTGACGGGATCAGCGGCAGACCTCGCTACTGGATTTGGGGAAAACTGCGAGAGGAAGGGCGATGAGATACACGGCAGCTATGGTTTCCTTCCTCATTTTCTTTCCCCTTTTCTGATTGTTGCGCCTGGAAGAGTGGAGAAGATGAAGGAGGAGCATCTAATGTACATCCGACGTTGTGAGAGGCACGGCGGAGGAGTGGGCTTCTCAGGGTGCAGCGGCGCCGTGATTGCAGGTGGAGCCAGGACCGACCTCCGACGACCGTGCGCCAGCGTGGGGAAGCCGACCACGCGGCCGGTAAGGGTGCTCTGTGGATCCTCCGCGCTGACACGGCGTCGTCACGCCTAACTCCTCCACACCGAGGGCCGCGCGCCGAGCTCGCCGTCAAAAACGGCCGATGCGAGATCGCCGGTCTGGAGCTCGGTGGCCAATGGTTTGCCAGCGCCCTGCAGCTCAAGCGCTGCATCATCCAAATCTCCGGACAGAGAGTTGGCGCGATGGATCGGGGGAAGGGAAGAGGAGGAATGCGGAAGGATCGAGAAACCGTGGTGGGGGAGCAGAGGAGGAATAATCGGGAAGGAGGCGGACTGTGGGAATCGACGGCTTGATCAAGGCCAGAGGAGTAATCGGACGGCAAAGGGCGAATGAACAGTACTACAGTAGAATTGCGTGGGCCCCATCTACAAAAACATAGAGAAAGGTAATCCCTCTCTTTTTAAATAATTGACACTGTTGACTGTACTATTTATACTTTGACCGTTTAATAACTTCTAAAATATTTAATTATATAAATTAAATATATGATTATTAGATGCGGTGTAGATAGTATTGTAATAACATAATATATTTATAAGAGTTTAATTATGCGTTAATAAAAAAATCATAGTCAAAGTTGAAACAGTAAAAATCAAAAATGTCAAGTATTGAAAAACGGAGGAAGTAGATCACAGTTTAGTGAAAGCAGAGGCGGCATGGGATCAGAAGGTTAACTGTGCAAGTTATTTGGTTGATCAGCAATTCAGGATCCAGCTCCTGTTGCACAGAATGGAACAGAACAGGTTGCTCTCGTGTAGGTCATGATGAGAAAAGGTACCGGCAACCAATCCAAAAGTACAGTTCAGGTTGCATTCTGATGAGGAGCCATGGAAGGGGACGATATGGAGCATGTGGGACGTTGCCATCAGACTCAGCTTTAAATCTCAGAATCTGAGACAGCTTAAAAGTAGGGATAGAAAATGTGTTCAGATCAAATAAATTGAGTTCAATGGTAATATATACGTAAATAAGGCATAAAAAGGGAATAAACAAAACAGTGCTGGACTCTGTGCTAGCAATAGTACGAGATAAAGGGAGAGAGCTGATGCACGAGCTTACGCACCTTGGTCAAGACTCGAGAGTCACCACCACCCCACAAAGGGTTCAACTGCTGCTCTAATATCTTTCTTTGGAATAGAAGAGACCAAGTCGAAATACTCCCCACCTTCCTGCAACGCCTCTCCAGGTCGGGGCAGTGCCAGATGCGTAGGTATTCGAGGCTTGGGAGCCGTAGAAGAGACCATTGCGAGCGTTTGGTACTCGTGCTTTGGCAATGATCTATTGCTTTTTTGCTAGATCAAACAGTCTTCTCCCATTTATTTCTTCGGGATAAGCTCCATTTCAATCTTCACTCACCTTTTGCGCACAATGATCATACACTGCTGGACAAGGAAAAAAAACAGTAGTACCAGACAGTCATGAGTCATATCATTAACGTGGACCAATGATTCAGCATTTCATGAAAGAGCATAAAAGTGCCACAATAAACTGTACATGTCCATCCGGCAACGGGTGAATAAAGAGACAAAGCAATCTCAACACACCAACAATTTACAGGTTATAGCTGCAAGGTTAACAGCAGCTCAACAGCACAGTTGGGTAGAAGTAGAGATAGCGTAGGATCAGAAGTTTATAAGAGCAAGCTTTTAGGTTGATCAGCAAGTCAACATCCAGTTTTGTTGCCCAGAATGGAACAGAACAAGTTGCTCTCTTGTTCGTCATGTTAAGAAAATGTAGAGGCTTGCAATCCAAAAGTAAAGTGCAGGAAGCATTCCAATGAGGAGCCATGGAGGGGATAATATGGAGCACGTCTTCCCATCAAACTCCGCTTTACATCTCAGAACCTAAGGCAACTGGAAAAAAAGGGATAGAAAATGCGTTCAGATTAAATAAATTGAGTTCTGCTATGTACAGGTAATAACGCATAAAAAGGGACAAATGAAACGGTGCTGCACTCTGTTAGCAATAGAATAACATAATCAGAGAGGGGTGGTGCAGGAGCTTAAGTACCTCAGTTGAGAGTCATCACCGCACAAGGGGAGGAACCTCTTTACCGTCTTCTCTACATCCTCTGTTTCTGGTTCAACTGCTGCTAGAATATTTTTTTCTGGAATAGAAGAGACCAAATCGAAATACTCCGCACCTTCTCTGCAAAGCCTCTGCAGGTTGGGGCAGTGCCAGATGCTCAGGGACTTCAGGGATGGGAGATGCTGGAGGAGAGCCTGCGGGAATTCCTCTATCCCTGGACACGATGCAATCGTCAATTTCTCAAGGGAAGTGAGGCCATCCATCCCATCCGGCAGCGCTCTCAGCCCACCGCACTCATCCACACAGATGACCCTCAGCTTGGTCAGATTTCCGAGGTTTGAAGGCAACGCCACCATACGATCGCAGCCACAAATCTCCACTTCCTGAAGGGAAGCGGGCAAATTTGGAATCTCCAGCAAGCTGCAACAATAAGTTATGCTTAACCATTTTAGCAGGGGCAGGGGAAAGGTTTCTTGGGACAGTGACCCCTCCCTCCCCAGCTTCTTACAGCAGTTAATACGTAGTTGTAGAAGTCGAGGCAAATATCGCAGCTCCTCCAGAGGCCATTGGACAATGTTTCTGCAACGGTAGATCTCCAAATCTTCCACAAAAGCTAAGGCATCCCCAAGCCCGAGTTGCAATTTGGGCAAGTTGAATATTGATACGAAGCCATCATCACCCCAGGTATACAAGCATCGTAGGGCTTCCAACGGAGTTGGGCTCTGGCATTGCTGCCCCTCTAGAGACAAGATGCTCACGTTCGCTGACAATCCAACTTCCAAGATCAAAAGAGATGGCCAAGACTCCAAAGGCACGCTCACAGGAACAAGACCTTCAGAAACACGACAATATCTGGAGCCACAAGATAAGCGTCTAAGAAGTGGGGCCATAGGAAGAGTCATCAGTTTTGGGCAAAGTTCAACTTGTAGCCATTCAAGTTGGGGAAACGTCACTGAGCTATGAGGCTCTCCTGCACTGCTTTCTGCCCATCTCTCCAAGTTGCACAAATCACACAAGATCATCCTCTTTAACTTGGGGAAAATTGACGAGGTATTGGATCTTAAATCTTCCACATCGATGTTCTTGCATAACGTGGTTAGGTTATCCATCCTGGCTAAATATAAATACTCTAGACAGCATGACAGCCATACTGTCGGTATATCCATACATCTTGGGCAGTCTGAAATTTTCAACTCTCTTAGGCACTGGAACTTTTGAGGGTCTCTCATCCATTGCGAAATTGCACGACCCGGGTACCCATTAACAACCAAAAGTTTGAGCTCACCACTAGGAATAAGAGACTCCAGTACTTCTTCTGCATTATTGACCTCGTCAGTTGGGGAAATGTCGCTTCCTCTGAGGTTCCAGTGCAATAGCAGTTCACTTATATGTTTCTCATGAAGATTTGCCTTTGACCCACTCTTTCCATTTTCCAACTTGCACAGTTCCAACCTATTGCCAAGTTGTCGAAGGTATTTGAGCTCCTCGATCCCACAACCATCTTTGGTGCCCACAACAAACCGTGTCAGTGTGTGCAAGTTCTGCAGCAAACTGAGCTTCGGAGGCATCTCTTTCAGTTTTTCACATCCCAGAAGATAAATATGGCTGAGCTTCCTCAAACTAATTGCCATACCTTCAGGTAAATATTGTAGCTGTTCGCACCCATCCAGCCTCAATGATTGCAAGTGATACATCATACATATCGAGTCCGGCAATTTAACAATGTGTGACCCAGAAAGATCAAGATATCGTAAATATTTTGCATGTTTACCCAGGCTACTGGAAGGTTCTATACAACACAATGCTCTTAGTGACATCAGTTCTGTCTCCTTGATAAGATCATTGCCTCTTGATCCATCAGTTAATAATGTGCGGAGAGATGGTGAACTTTTCAGTAGTTCTTTGATTTCCCTCAGTTCATCACTTGACATTATCATGTGACCTATCAATATTTTTCCCTGGATCAATTTTAATGCAGATGCACATTCTTCTGTCACATCTGATGCTAGGTCATGCATTAAATCATGCATTTTACATCCGATTCTCACAGACATTGATCTGCATACAAAAATTTCCTGCTCTCTCACATCTTGAAGAAAGGACCTCCAAACCAACTCATCAAAAATTTCTTCACCTTTCTCTGTAAAATTCTTCATTCCCTCTACATGAATAAGATTGTTTGCTATCCATAGTTGGATCAACTTATCCTTCTCCATCACATAGTCCTTGGGAAAAATTGAACAGAAAGCAAAACACTGCTTCATTTCGGGTGACAAATATTTGTAACTCAATTTGAGTACAGACATCACTTCATCTTTTCCTTGACTGGTATCACTAATATTCCTATCAGCGATGGCCGCCCATTCCTGGACCTGTTGTTTTGAACTCATCAAGCCACCCATTGTCTTCAGAGCAAGAGGAAGTCCCTTGCACTTTTCGACGATACGTCTACCAATTATGTCAAACTCTTCTTCCTTGTGTACGCCTTGACAAAATGCTTTCTTTGAGAACAATTTCCACGAATCCTCTTCACTCAGGTATGCTAGTTTATGGGGTAGAAGGGTGCCCATTATTGTAGCCACTTGTTGCAATCGGCTTGTGACAACTATCATGCTTCCTGATCTACTAATCGAATTACACAGTAGCGGCCTCAGGTCATCCTCCCACTTGCGTCGCTCTTGGTTCCACACATCGTCGAGAATGAGCAAGAACCTTTTTCGGCCAATCACTTCCAGCAGTTTCCCCCGTAGCAGCTCAATATTATCAGGCAAATTACATCTGTCCTTTGTAGCCAACTCAATGACAGATCTCACAACATCAGTAGCTTCAAAGTTTTCAGATGCACAATGCCACATCTTCAAATCAAAGTGCTTCGACACACTGGCGTCGTTGTACACCATCTTTGCTAGTGTGGTCTTGCCCAAACCTCCCATCCCTATGATGGGCAGCACCTGCACACTTTGTTGATCTTGTTGGTCGAGCAATATCTTCACCACCACTCCCTTGTCATCATCTCTGCCGAAGATCTTGTCAGACTCGTCTAGTGCTGAGTGTGTCGGCGGCCGACACAGAACTTGCGGTACCTCCTCTCGAACGACCAGACCAAACTTGTTCATATCAGATACTAGTCCCTCAATCTTGTCTAGCACATTCTTGAGCTCCTTGCTCATTTTAAGGCGGAACAAAAGTGGGCTGTGGCGGGTGAAGTGGCTCAGTACCTTGCTGGTCATGGACCGGCGGCCCTGAACCTCGCGGCGCAGTGCTTCGTACTGGAAGTGGTCGAGGACGTCATCGGCCTGGTAGGCGGCAGCCTTGAGATTTTTCATCCACCTCTTGATGGCGGGGTCCGTCTCAGCCCTCACCTCGGCGTCAGCCAGCATGCGGCTCACGTACACCAGCCGGTCCTCTAGCTTGTTGCGGTCGTCGTCGACGCCCCACATGCGAGTGATGCGCTGCACGAGGGCGTCGCCGGCCTTGCCGACCACGCCGCGCACCACCGGGAGGAGCAGCGATTCCGCCATCTCACACAGATTTGTGGGAATCACTTTCAGGCTCTAGTTCAAGCTGGGGGAGGAGAAAGGGAGTAGGAAGCAGCGCTAGTGTGATATGAATGTATGAATGTGGCAACAGCCAGATCCAAAAGGCCAGTAATGTTCAGCATAAGCATGCACCTATTAATACAATACGGAGTTAGGGACTTGATCTGATGCCAACCCAATCGTGAAAAGATTTCCTCTGTATATAGCGTCTCCGTGCGATCCTAATTGTTAAACCCTTACATTTGACTTAGAGGTGCGTGCTGTTTAAACCTACCACGTGAAGTACTGCAACTTGTGTCGTTGATTGATGAGTGTCGTTGGGCACTTGTTGATTGACGACTAAATCTTGGTTGACTACGAGGGCGGCCTTTGCGAAGCAACTTCGTTCCGTCATTTCTACAAGCACCCCACGTGCGTATCACAGTGCACCAGAGCAAAAGCAGAGTAGATACGAGAACAAAGGAGGAGGCAGAGAGTGTGTGACCTGGAGGGAAGCGGGCATGGTCGCGCTCGCTCCGTGGGCGCGACGCGCACCATCCATCGCCGGACAGGGGCGGGCAGGACGCGCTCGCGGAGACGGCGACGTCGGCGGACACGGCCGGAGAAGCTGTTGACGCCTTGACGGGCGGGCGGGCGGACGCGTGGCGCGCGACCACCCGCTCTGTACACGAGGTTAGAGGCGCTCACGTCGCGCATGTGAGGCCAGACTGGCCATTCGGCCGGCGTACCGGCTGCGGTGGCGGAGCGCGAAACCAACCTCTTCACTGGCTCACTGCCGAACTGACCGCTCCCTTCGATTCAAACTTGGACGGCTCATTTGCTGGGCTCGGGCCTCCTGAAGGAAAACGGTGGGCCTCCTGAATAATTCGGCCCCAATATACATAGACCGTTACTCGCGCGCAGAGAATGCGAGGTGCCTTTTGCCTTCAGCGGGGCTTCAACCTCGCTGCAAAACAGCAGCTGTTTTACAGCAGCTACAGTGTTCACAGTTATTTCTTCAGCAGCCGCTACAGTATTCGTAGTTATTTCTTCAGCAGCTGTTACAGTAAAACGGCTGCATCGCAGCGAGGCGAACAGGCATGCTCGGCAGATCAACCTGATCACGGCAGCAAGTGCACTCGGCTTGCTCGGTGCGTGCCGCAGTCGAGGCCAACCGTGCGCTGCGGCGGGCGTGTCGCTCGCAGATGCCCGGAAGCGTAGTCGGCGCTCGGCGGCAGGCCACCCAGGAAGGCATTTCAGCGGCCGCGCCCCGGTCGCCGTGGGATAAGCACGCGGCGCGGGTGAAAATGTTCAGCTCCCGCGCCGCCACCGACGCCTCAAACCACACACACACTTTGCCGCGCGCGAGAAGAACAGGCGCATCAATTGAATCTCGTCCGCCCGGCGCGTACGGCTGAAAACGTTCGACTGAACCTAGCGTTTTTTTTAACGCAAATAGCAGGGGCGCTTTCCTCATCGTTCCGTTTACAGTTTATTACAGGCCCGATACAGGCTACAGAGTATATCCAGGTAACGATCAACGCGTTCTCTTTTTTGGCTCAAGACGAAAATCGAGAAGAAATGCAGTTAAATACGGAAAACTAGTACTTGGATTTAACTTTACATAAATAAAGCGTCAATATGAATAGATAAAATTGTGCTATACTATTACTCTCGGGGTTAGTCATGAAACGTGAAACAATGGAACAGAGCCGATGGGAATAGGCAGCAGGAGCAACTGTGTACATACAGTACAAATAAAAACAGTGGCAAGCTTCTATACCCAAAGTTTCCAGCTGGATGATGAGCCATTCCCCTCCAGCTTGTTACAAAACTCCGTGCTAAGAGATCGAAAGCACCTCCAATGGCCAGCTAGCATCCTCAAAGTGATTCCTTGATCCATAATTAGTTGATGATACACTTCTGCTTTTTACGGCTTCTTTAACTGAATGATCACAACATGATTTTCGTCACCATTGGGAAGTGGAGGAGTAGCCCAGATCGCCTCCGCCGTCTTCGGCAAGACGGCGACCAGAAGGGGGCCCCTTCAAGGGGCGATCGGCGTAGCACCAAGGCCGGCGCAGTTGACGAGCAGACACGCCCGCGTGACGCGACCAACCCACGAAGCCCTCGCGTTGGGCCTGGGCGAACGAAAAGAAGAATACATTTCTCTTTTCTTTTTGTCATCAGAAATTATTTCGATGTAATCTGAGATTATTATAACCACAGAATAACAAAAAGGTATATTTGCAGCATATATATCGAGCAGAGCCATGGACTTATGAATCAACAACACAACGGTCTGATTTGCAGCCGTAGTTTTGCTTAACAGCTCTGAACCATCCAGCAACAAGGTACATGTAAATATCACAGTAGTTTTTTTCTGAAATCCACAATTGCGACAGAACATCAGCTGACATGTTCAATTCTTCGATCACCAGGCTCAGGCTTCGTCCCAAGCTTCGGCCCTTGCTATTTCTTTGCATGAGCACGTCACATCCCCTCCCCAGTACTGGAGTTCATCGCTCCCATGGCTGCACTCGCAATGCTGCCATGATTTTCCTCTATCTGGCGCTTGCCATATATGCACGATCGTCAGACACTGCTGCATAAAGAAAAACAAACAATAAGTTCTGCCTCCGCGAATTCATTTGCATGATTAAAATGTTGAGCAACAAAGTTGGGTGGTACCATAAGGCATTAGATTTTTACAGTACGTTATTTATGTTGACCACCAAGTCAAGATCATTAGCCTGACAGAAGATTGAGGCTTAAACTTTTTTAAGTAGCAATCTTACCGACGAACTTGTTAAGGGGGTAATGTGGCACGTTGATTCTGATCACACCCATTTCAAATCTCAGTGTCTCTAACATACTGACACAGCAGAGAAGAAGGGAGTGACATGCATTCAGATACACAGAGATCCAATTCAACTGCACACATGTAAAGAGTTAACGGATTAACGACACAACTTGATAATGGAAGCAAGGTGATCCAAGAGCATACTCACCTCAGTTAACAGTCACCACCGCAGAACGGTAGGAACCTCTTCACCGGCTTCTGTATTTCAGGTTCGCTTGCGGCTGGAATGTCCTTGTTCGGAATGGAAGAGACCAAGTCAAAATACTCCCCACCTTCTCTGCACCGCCTCTGCAGGTCAGGGCAGTCCTGGATCTGTAGGTAATTGAGGGCTGGGAGTCGCTGGAGGAGACCCTGCGGGAATCCCTCTATCCCTGGACAACGTCTGATGCTCAACCGCCCAAGGGAAGTGAGGCCATCCATCCCATCAGGCAGCACTTTTAGCGCACCGCTGTCCCGCACAGCAATATCCCTCAGCTTGGCCAGATTTCCAAGGTTTGAAGGCAGCGCCACCAAACTTGTGCAGAAAGAAATCTCGACTTTCTCAAGGGATGTGGGCAACTGCGGCATATCCAGCAAGCTCTTACAAGATCTTACTGTTAAAATTTTCAGCAGGGGCAGCGGAAGGATTTCCTCTTCCACGGATGATGTGCCCTTACCCTCCAGTTTGGAGCAGTGGCCAATACTCAAGGATCGAAGGTGCGGCAAGCATCCGAGCTCCTCCAGTGGCCATCGGACAATATTGGAGCACTCCTGGATATCCAGTTCTTCCACGAAGGCCAAGCAGTCCCCAAGCCCAAGTCGCAATTTGGATTCGTTAAATATTGAGAGGAAGGCGTCAACCCTTAGCTTCAAATTTCGCAGGGTTTCCAGAGGTCTTCCGCTTCGCTGGCCATCTGGAGGCATCACCACGTCTAGAGACAATCGTATCTCTAAGCAAACAAGTGACGCCAAAAAGCCCAAAGGCATGCACATTGATCTGCGAGAACTGGGCTCTGCAGTTTCATAATCTGCAACATATAGATATTTGAGAATTGGGCTCTCGGGAAGAGTTGCAAGCTTATTGCAATCTGAGATGGTTAGCTTTTCGAGCTTGGGAAACAACACCGATCCGTTCATCTCTGCTGTACTGCTTTCTGTCCATCTCTCGAACTCAGGCAAATCCACTAACTCCATGGCCTTGAGCTTTGGGAATATTCGCGGAGGGGTGCTATCTGCTGCGGCTTCAACATCGATGTTTCTACATAAAGTGGTCAGGCTTTCCATCTTGTATAAAGACAAATGCTCAAGAGAGGAAGATAACCATACTATTGGCAGATCCTTACATCTTCGGCAATGGTGCATAATGAGTTCTCACAAGCACTGGAACATTTGAGGCTTTCTCATCCAGTGCGAGATTGTGCTGCCACCATACCCACGTACCTCCAGATATTTGAGCTTATCAGGAGGTACAAGAGACTCTAGTACATGTTCCTGATTATTGGCCTCATCAACCGTAGGAACCTCAGGTTCACACTCAAAGAGACCCCAACGTAAAATCAGTTCATTTAGATCCTGTTTCTCATGGAGATTGGCCTTTGACCCAGAGTTAACTTTTCGCAAATTATATAGTTCCAATCTGTTGCCAAGCTGTCGCAGGTCTTTGAGCTCCTCGATTCCACGTCCATCTTCAGTGTCCACAACAAATGTCGTCAGTGTGCAAAGGTTATGCAGTAGACTAAGTTTTCGAGGCATCCGTTTCAAGCTATGACACCCCAAAAGATAAATATGGCTGAGCTTTCTCATAGAACTCATACCATCAGGTAAATACTGTAGGTGGGGACAGTTTATAAGCCTCAAAGACAGCAAGTTGTACAGCATACATACTGAGTTCGGCAAGCTAACAAATTTAGAGCCAGAAAGATCAAGATACCGTAAATGTGATGCATACATGAGCTGCCTATGGGCAATAGAAGATTTTGTGATAGTGCAACACAATGCTCGTGATGACATCAACCTTGCCTTTGCTAAATGCTTGTCCTCTGAGTGTGGCGTCAACAAAGTGCGAAGATTTATAGTGCCTCTGACTAATGGAATAATTTCATCCAGTTCATGAGGTTTAGAGGTCCGCAAGTGACAGATGTCATTTAATGATACTTTTCTCTGAATTATCTCTTCTACAGTCGCACAATCGTTTGCAACATCTTTTGCAAGGTCATGCATTAAATCATGCATTCTGCAGCCGTTTAATTCTTGACATGGGGCATATCTATAACAAGGGTAACAGCGTGCCCCTCTTAATATCACATCTTGAAGAAAGGACCTCCAAACCAACTCATTGAAGATAAATTCAGCTTTTTGTTCCAAGTTCATTATTCCCTCTTCATGAATATACCTGTTTGCCATCCAGAGTTGGATCAACATGTCCTTCTTCATCACATAGTCCTTGGGGAAAACTGCACAGAAGGCAAAGCATTGCTTCATTTCTGATGATAAGTGTTTGTAGCTCAGTTTTAATATAGACACCACTTCATCTTTGCCTTTACAGGTATCACAGATATTGCAATCTGCAATGGCCTCCCATTCCTGAACTTCTTGTTTTGAACTCATCAAGCCACCCATTGTCCTCAAAGCAAGTGGCAGCCCCTTACCCTTGTTGACAATACGTCTCCCAATCACAATAAACTCTTCGTGGTTTTTCACTCCTTTACTGAATGCTTTCCTTGAGAACAATTCCCAAGAATCATCTTCACTCAGACATGCTGGCTTATGGGGTGAAAGGGTGCCCATTATAGAGGCCACTCTATGGCTTCGACTTGTGACAATTATCATGCTTCCTGAACCGCTAATAGAAGAACACAATAGTGGTTTCAGATCATCATCCCACTTATGCTGATCTTCATTCCACACATCATCAAGAATGAGTAAGAACCTTTTTCGGCTGACGACTTCCTGCAGACGCCCCCACAACAGCTCAATGTTGTCAGGCAGATTGCATTTGTTTTTTGTGGCCAACTCAATTATAGATCTGACAAGAACAGTAGGTTCAAAGTTTTCTGAGACACACTACCACATCTTCAACTCAAAGTGCTCCTGAACCCTGCTGTCGTTGTATACCATCTTGGCTAGCGTGGTCTTGCCCAGACCCCCCATTCCAATGATGGGAAGAACCTGGACATTCTGCTGATCTTGCTGGTCGAGCAACAGCTTCACCACCACTGCCTTGTCATCGTCTCTGCCATGGATCTGTTCAGAATCGTCCAGAGCTGAGTGTGTCTGCCGATAAATAGCTTGTGGCGCCTCCTCATGTTCCACTAGACCGAACTTTTTCATCTCCTCAACAAGATCATCAATATCATCCAGCACATTCTTGAGCTCCCTGTTAACTTTATGGCGGAACAATAGTGGGTTATCGCGGGTGAAGTGACTCAGTAGCTTTCTGCTCCAGCTCTGCACCTTGCAGCGCAGCGCCTGGTACTGAAAGTGGTCGAGGACATCGTCGGCGCGGTAGGCGGCGGTCTTGAGATCCTTCATCCACGCCTTGACGGCGGGGTTAGTCTCGCTCTTCACCTCAGCGTCGGTCAGCAAGGACTGCACGGCCAGTAGTCGGAGCTCCAGCTTGCGACGGTCGCCGTCGATGCCCCAGATGCGAGTGACCCTCTGGACGAGCGCGTCGGCCGCTTTCCCAATCACACCGCGCACCACCGGCAGAATCAGCGAGTCAGCCATGGGTGGCCTTCCTGGTTTGTTTCTCACTTCTCAGGAAGCAGCGTGTGCGCCGTGAGAACTGAGAAGCGAGACAGCAAGGTGGTGGACTGGTGATTGTGGCTTCAGTGGGAAGAGAGAGGGAGAAGAGTACTGGAAGAGGTGGTGAGTACGGTTGCAGCTACTCCTCACTGATCCACGGGGAGAAACGGCGATTCCGCCCTCTCACACATCTTCGTGGGACTGGGAATAGCTTTCAGGCTCTTCTAGCTCAAGCTGGTGAAGGAGGGAGAGGCGGCAGTGGGCAGCAGCGACAGTGGTATGGAGGATGTGAGTAGGTGACAACACTCTCAAGGCACAGGAAGCAATGTGTGCGCCGTGACGAGCGAGAGAGCGAGGCGGTGAACTGATGATGATTGAGGCCTCAACGGGAGGGAGAGATGGTGAAAGAAACAGGGAGGAGGTGGAATTATTGGTGAGGACTGCTCACTGGTTGGTCACTGTTGGTCGTCAACGAGCGCGTCAACACGCTGGTTTCTTCCCCGCGCAAAGACGGCAAAGAGGAGAGGACGAGGGAGCATGGCATGTTATGTGTGC
Organism: Eragrostis curvula; assembly: GCA_007726485.1. NCBI lineage: Eukaryota > Viridiplantae > Streptophyta > Magnoliopsida > Poales > Poaceae > Eragrostis > Eragrostis curvula. The sequence continues at coordinate 2,574,897 of RWGY01000051.1, read as the reverse complement.
AGGCACTGCAGGGGCCATCTGCAATTGCTGTGTGAGGTTTGTTAGGTTATCAGGGGAACGACGGCACGTAGATCACGACAGATAACAAAAAGTAAAACTGGAATAGAGGAGACGAAATTCTTTATTGCGAAATTCTGATGTCAGAGTACACAGGGGGGGTCTTCTCAACTATTTATAAGGGGGAAACCCTAACTTCGTGTTGGCCTCCAATTCGATAAAGTAGCCCACATGGACCAGGACAGCTTCTTCTAGAAGTTGGGCCTGGCCCATTAAGAGTTTTACAAAACTCCCCCTTGATCTCTTTATCGTGATAAGTATGCATCATAAAAACTCCTAAAAACCCAGTGGGAAAAATTGGAGAAAAGAGCACATATTACCACCACTTGTATGCACACATTGTCTCGTTAAAAACCTTATTGAGAAAACTTCATGTGAAAAACTCATAAGGGAAAAAGAATACAATGTTTTTAATCTTCATAATTAATGTTTATCAATCTTCATGACTGATATGAATTATCTTCGAGATAACTCATTTAGTTCGGGAATGTGATGTACTTAGGGAAGTTCTCCCCCTGTTCCAAGCACTTCTCTAAGTCTTCTCATGCCAATACCACGCCGACACTCTTCGAGAGTGCGGGAAGGTAAGGCCTTTGTGAACATATCTGCAAGATTGTCACAAGATCGGACATGTGTTACTAAAATCTCTCCCTGCTCTTGCATTTCATACGTGTGGAAGAATTTAGGTAACATATGCTTTATCCTATTTGACTTTACGTATCCCGATTGTACTTGTGCAATACAAGCTTTATTATCTTCATAGATAATTGTAGGGGATGGAGTATACGCCACTCCACAAGTATTCATTATATGGCTTGTCATCCTCCTGAGCCAGGCGCACTCTTTTGCAGCTTCAAACAATGCGATGATCTCCGAGTAATTTGTCGATGTAGCAATCAATGTTTGCTTCGTTGACTTCCACGAAATTGCAGTTCCTCCAAATAAAAACATATATCCCATCTGAGATATTGATTTATGTGGATCGAATAAATATCCAGCATCAACATAACCCACAAGGGTTAATTCTCCATTCTTCTTGAAAAATAATCCAAGGTCTTCAGTTCCTCTCAAATATCGGAGGATTTGCTTGATGCCATTCCAATACCTTCGAGTTGGTGCTGAGCTATATCTTACAAGTAGATTAACAGCAAAAGCTATGTCGGGCCTTGTACCATTCGCAAGGTACATCAAGGCTCCAATGGCACTGAGGTATGGATATTAAGGTCCCAATAATTTTTCATCTTCCTGCTTCGGTCTAAAAGGATCTTGATCTATATCAAGTGATCTCACCACCATAGGTGATCGGAGTGGATATGCTTCGTGCATATTAAATCTCTCTAATACCTTCTTGATATAGTTTGATTGGTGCAAGAGTACCCTTTCAGGAGTATGTTCAAGTTGCAAACCTAAACAATATGTAGTCTTGCCCAAGTTTTTTATTTCAGATTCAGTCTTCAAGTATGAGCAAGTTTCTTCAATTTCATTGGTAGTACCAATGATGTTCAAGTCATCAACATAAACAGAGATTATGCAAAAGCCTTTCTCTGATTTCTTTATGAATACACAAGGACAATCTTCATTCTTCACAAATCCCTTTTGCAAGAGAAATGTACTCAACTTGTTGTACCACATTCTCCCTGATTGTTTCAAACCATATAGTGATTCTCCTTGATTGTTTCAAACCATACAGTGACTTCTGTAATTTGACACTATATAATTTACGGTCATCTTCATTTGGAACTTTGATACCTTCTGGAACTTTCATATAGATTTCTGTATCTAATGTTCCATATAGATATGCTGTGACCACATCCATAAGTCGCATCTGCAAATTCATATTCACCGTCATTGAGATCAAATACCGGAATGTAATTACATCCATTACGGGAGAATAGGTTTCTTCGTAGTCAATGTCAGGTCTCTGCGTGAAACCCTGCGCTACGAGTCTCGCTTTATATCTAGTCACTTCATTTTGAGCATTTCTCTTCCGGACAAACACCCATTTGTGACCCACTAGTTTAATGCCAGTTGGTATAAGGTTTACACTACCAAACACTTCTCTTTTCTTCAGCGAGTTTAACTCTGCACAGATTGCATCTTTCCACTTTGGCCAATCAGGACGCTTCTTGCATTCCTTTATTGATTTTGATTCAGATTCCAAATCAATTTGTGTTGCAATCGTTTCGGCAAAGTATGTATTGACTTCAAGTGTCTTTCTATTATATACCACTCCCGCCTCAACATAATTCGTTGAATTTTTATTTCCTTAATCCTCATTATCGATAGATACATTGAGGTCAGGAATTTCCGGTATCCCTTCGTGAGATTCATGCATATTCTCACTTGGGTTTAATTCTTCAAGTCTCACCACTTCATGTGGATCACTTTCACCATCTTTGGTTTTCTTTTGAGCAGTTTGCTTAGGCTTCTTCTCCGCAGGACGTCTCCTAGGAGTTTTAGCTTGAGCTTGTACTCTAGGCTTCTTGGGTGCCCTTGTAACCGGTTCACTCCCCCTCTTCCTAGCATTCGTTGCTTTTATGGAAGAAGGTTGGAATTCCATATATTCATCCCCTTCAAATGGGATTTCTATTCTTTCAGGAGCATTTATAGCCGGTATATGAGACTTCACAATGTCTCTTGTATTGGTGAAAGCTTCAGGTAATTCATTAGCAACTCTCTGCAAGTGGAGTATATTCTGAACTTCGAGTTCAGCTTCTTTAGTGCGAGGATCCATTCCTAGGATTCTTTTAGCATCCCAATCTATTTGTCGGCATTCTTCTCTAGAGAGATACTTTCCTCCCCCTAATGCCGGGAAATGATCTTCATTAAAGATACAATCAGCAAACCTTGCAGTATGCAAATCTCCAGTGGAGGGTTCTAAGTACTTGATTATGGACGGACTTTCATAGCCAACGTAAACTGCGAGTTTCCGTTGTGCGCTCGTAGCAGTTCGCTGAGGTGGAGGGATTGGAATGTATACAGCACATCCAAATCTCCATAAATGGGAAACATTTGGTATTCTACCACGCACCAATGCTAATAGTGATTCTTCATGTGTAGCAGACGGTCGTAATTGGATAAGTGCTACTGCATGCAACACCGCATGCCCCCAACAAGAGGTAGGCAATAAGCAATTCTGTAACAATGGTCGAGCGATCAATTTGATCCTCTTGATTAATGATTCTGCGAGACCATTTTGTGTATGCACGTGTGGTACGGAGTGTTCCACTTTGATGCCCATACTCATACAATAATCATCAAATACCTTCGATTTAAATTCTCCAGCACTATCCATTCGAATGGATTTGATTCTATGGTCTGGAAAATGTGTCTTCAATTGTATGATCTGGGCAGTCAATCGTGTAAATGCATGGTTTCAAGTAGATAATAGACATACATGGCTCCACTTCGAGGAAGCGTCTATTAACACCATGAAGTAGCGGAAAGGTCCTGATAAAGGACTAATTGGTCCGCATATATCACCTTGAATTCGTTCAAGGAATGACATAGATTCTGCTTGAATCTTAAGCTGCGAGGGGCGAGTAATAAGCTTCCCCTTTGCGCATGCAATGCACAAGAAATCTTCTTGATTTGGGAAATCTTTGGTTTTCAAGTTATGCCCCGTTGCATTCTTCGTAATTCTCTACATCATATTGAGGCCAGGATGACCAAGACGGTCATGCCATAACCTATATGCTTCTTGATTGGTAAAGATGGTCTTGAACGTAGCAAATTCTTTGTTTGGCTTAATGTACGTATAGTACAAGCCTTTTTTTGACTGACGGACAACTTTCAATAGTGGTCTTCTTATTGCCTTCTTTCTTGGTTATGATAAGACGTTCTTCACCTCCATCGTCATTGGTTTCTACGTGAAACCCATTTCTTCGGATATCCTTAAAGCTTAACAATGTCTGAGTTGAATCCGGATAAAGTAGAGCTTCTTGGATTGTTAATTGCGTACCATTTGGTAGGACAAATGTGGCCCTTCCTGTGCCAACAATTTTATTGTTATTGCCAATAACAGTAAGAATATTTCCAGTATACTTTCGAAGTGTTTGGAAATAGCAAATGTCCCTTAAAATAGTAGCGGTGGTGCAACTGTCTACAAGACAGAGCTCCTCATCCATAGTCATTTTGCTCCACAATGCGTAGCTTATCGATTTGCTGGGCGAATTCCTCGTAGAGCGTGCTGATAACGTGTTAGGTTATTGGCGAAACGACGGCACGTAGATCACGACAGATAACAAAAAGTAAAACTGAAATAGAGGAGACGAAATTCTTTATTACGAAATTCTGATGTCAGAGTACACAGAGAGGTCTCCTCAACTATTTATAAGGAGGAAACCCTAACTTCGTGTTGAGCTCCAATTCGATAAAGTAGCCCATATAAATCAGGACAGCTTCTTCTAGAAGTTAGGTCTGACCCATTAAGAATTTTACAGCAAGGTTCACGGGACACGAAGAGAGCAGACCCGCAACAATACGAAGAGAGCAGACCCGCAACAATGCACCTCGGTCCACTCCTTACAGCGAGGGTCCAGGGCAAAATTTCTCAGTGAACGTTGGGAATCCTAGGAGATATTTCCACTGACGAGTCGCGGTGTAGCCCAGTGATGACTAGGGACGAAATAGATGGGAAGTTTTCGTATTTCTTACACGGGATGGAAATGACAACGGGACAGCCGGGAACAAAAATGATCACAGGAACCTGAAAACGAACAAAACCGGACGGAAAAACGCTGGTGTCGGAAACCGGGAGTTAAGCCAGGAATTCCGAGGCATTCTTGCGGACATAACAGCAACATAACACATCACTGAATAGTTCACATAAAAATAAAACAGAAGCCATAGGCGCAGAGGTCAGAGGCCAACAAGCAACAGCAACAGCCAACAGCTAGTTCCAGCACGACATTAACAGCCAAGTTCACTAGACAACGGCGTTGAGATAAACCAGTCTAAGATAGCTACCACTAGCAAAAGATCTAGGGGATTGAAAAGCTAAAAGACAGATTACATCAGACTAGATCGATTAGCAAAACATTCTAGATTGTACAAGTCCTAACAACTAGCAGAGTAGGAGTGGAGGCAAACTTTACCAACGGCGACTATCAGGGCACACACGCATAGACTCGACGCATGGCGGCATGAACGCGGCTCAGCAGTACGGTGGCAAACCACGAGAGCTCCCAGCACATGCACATCCATGGCCCATCGCCAAAGTTGAGATCACCAACTGCAATCATGGCCAAGGGGGCGGTGATGGTCAGTATGACTAGTGAATGGCTGCACCGGCATCAGCAGGGGACTGAAGAAGGCTGTAAAACCACTGTAACTCTCATAAGATCAGGCAGCGCCGACTACAGTTAACACACTGTGTTGCTAAGGGGAAGGCTCCACAGCTTTCAGACTGACGACTTGCCGGACGCCCTAATGCAATTCTATTTCCTTTTTGTATAAGTACGTAGTAGTAGCAGTATAGCACGCAGTATAGTGTATACTTACAAAATAACATCAAAACAGATCATATGTACAGTTCTATGTGTCCGAAATCAGCTGTTAGTTTCCTGAATGCATCGGTACTGGTGCATCACATATGGCTATCTGAATGTTAGTATTTAGTAGCTGCCCATCCAAGCTTAAATTCTAATTGCGTGCCCCTAAAGCAGCCCATTCCGTTACGAAATAGATGCATTATGGGTAATTAACAATGCTAAGCTCATTGCAGCAATCAATAGCCATAGAAACACATACAAATAGAGATTTTACTCACCTCCGAAGCAGCTGAAAAGGTATTCTGAATCCCAATCAGAGTGACAAATGAAACTCTCCCAAACGATCCTTCTTCAAGAAACATAGTTTTTTTTTTTTCTCGAACACGCAGGAGAGCCGTATATTTTTTCTAAACATAGATATTCCTGTCACAAGCAGAGAAAAAGTAATTAAAGATTCGAACGTTGGGAAAACGGTTATACGCGCTGAAAATCCTAAGAATGAAACAGAACAAAGGTAGCCAGTTTTAATTTGTACAGATAGAAAGACTGACTCCCTTTCTGAATTTCCTGGAAACTTTGTACAGAACTTTATTTTCTTTTCCTTTATTAATATTGTCTACCGCAGCAAGGAATTCCCCTACTGTAAATTCCTCAAAAAAAATCCAAAGAAGTTGCTGGAATTGCAACAAGCTATGAATATGTAGTATACAGTCCTCAGTGAGGCTGACGCAACCAAACAAGTATGATTTACTCGATGAGTTCATATGTTTAGTGTCAGTGTGTCACTTTCTTATATTTCATATCTCTAGCTTTTCATTTATAATTTTATGGCTACCCGTCATTTTGTCAACTAACATTCCTAAGACAGTTCCCAGTGCTTGGCATCATGCACATTAATTAGTTGCCACATATGATATTTTGCTGACATGTCAAAAAAATAAATAGGAGAGAGATGGAAATACACGAAATCAAATACTTTGAGCCCACTCGCATAGACACAAGACACTAATAATTAATTATTGTAGGAAACAACAACATCATACTCTTCTCTGTCCTTGTCGAGTGTAGACAGTGGGTCTTAGCTTGTTGTGTCGGTCGTTTGTTAACAAGTAACAGGCGCGAATGTAATTCAAGGCTTAAGTGTGTGTGGGTTTTTGTGTGCTGTATGGGTTCTTGTCCCATTATTCTTCTTAATATAATGAAAGCAGCTCTCCTACATTTTCGAGAGAGAAAAAACAACATCATACAATGCATTGGAGGATAATTTATCTTCAATTAATGGTATTTTTGTTATGTGGCTGCCTTGGATATTGATCACAATACTATGGAATGGGAATAGTCTAAAAGATGCTAAAAAGAATTCCTTAAACAAGAAATGTCTTCTAGCATTTGTTTCTTGGACATTTTACTGCAAGTTTAAATTAATTTTATTCAAAGCCAACTGTAAAAGGTAGAAATAAGTGCAACGCTTGAATGGACGCACCTTAGTTCAATGTCCGGAAGCAAGGGACAAATCTCTTTACAAATCCTTTGGTGGGTCCATCTTGTAGCACGTCTCTATTCAGATACGGAATGTTAGCCACAAATGCCCAATACTCCCCTCCTCTTCTGCACCGTAATTCCAACTCAGGGCTGCCTAATGTCATTAGCTTCCTCAGGGTTGGGAGCAGCTGCAGAAGACCACCTGGTAGTGTTTCTATCCCTGGACACTGTCTGATCCAGAGTTCCTGGAGAGCAATTAGGCGATCCATACCATCAGGCAACATGTTCAAGCCTTCACAACCAAGCAGTTTGAGCTCCGTCATCCTGGCAAGACTTCCCAGATTTGAAGGCAGCGATACCAAACATCCACAATGCTGTACAGTCAATCTCTCAAGCGATGTTGGCAACTTTGGAATATTACATAAGCTGTCACAAAATTCTATGTGTAACCCTACCAACAAAGGAAGTAATAGTGATTACTCAGATGACGGCCCAATCAATTTCCTGCAATGACCAACTTTCAGATGTTGAAGGCGATTCAAGCAACAGAATTCCTTCGCAGGCCAATGGACAAGATCGTCGCATCCAGTTATTACCAATTCTTCCAAGAGGGCAAAGTGCTCCCAGAACAAAAAAATAGACGAGAAGAAGCAGTTGGAAGAAAAAATCCACAAACTCCTAATTGATTCCAAAGGGCCTAAGCTTTGCTGCTCCACTGGCAGAATCATGCTCCTTATCCAGCCTAGCCTTAAGGTCACAAGGGATGGCCAAGAACTTAATGGTATTACCTGATGAACATTCACTGAGTCACAACTGCTTACGTGATACTCGAGCAGAGATAGTGCATTAAGATGGCTGAGTGAGTTGATTGGAATTTCGCAATGACCTTTTATATCCAACTCTTGTAAACACGGAGCTTTTGGAACATCCACTAGCTTTGGGCAACTGTGAATTTGTAGCTCTTTGAGCTCAGGGAAAATAACCGGTAAAGGTTCTCCTGTTTTGTCTTCCATCCATTTCTCCAAGTTCGCTAAGTAATATAAAGAAATCTTCTTTAGTTTTGGAAAAACTTTCAAGGGGCCATTGCACGCTTGAACAGCCAAGTCAATGCCACCAGATAATGTAGTCAAATTATCTAAACGGGACAAACACAAGGACTCAAGAGAGAGGGCTTGCCACAGTGGTGGTAGATCCTTACATTTCCAGCAATCGGACAGTTTGAGTTCTTTCAAGCATTGAAAAATACAGGGTTCTTTCAACCAGGATGAGATTTCAATCTTCCCTGAACCAGACACTTGCAACGATTCGAGTCTTTTGGGAGGCAGAGGGAACTCTAGGATCTCTTCGTTGCCCCTAACTTCATGCTGGGGTCTGCACTTGGATCTATCGTGGCCCCAATGCAATAGCAGTTCCTTCAGATTTTCTTTCAGATGGAGGTTGGCTTCGTTCATACATGAGCCATTTTTTATGGCTTTTAAATTCCACAGTTCTAACCGGCCACCTAGAAGCTGCAGGTCTTTGAGCTCTTCAATCCCACAGCCATCTTTGGTACTCATAATATATGTGGTGAGTGTACGAAGGCTCTTTAGTAGGCCAATACCAGGTGGCATGCGTTTCAAGTTGCAGCAGCCAACGAGATAGATATGTCTGAGCTTGCTCATAAATCTCATACCCTCAGGTAAATGCTCAAGGTTCTCACACCCGTTAAGCCTCAGAGTGTGCAAGCTATATAATGTACATACTGAATTAGGCAATGTCACAAGCTCACTGGAGTTAGAAAGGTCAAGATACCGCAAATGCCTTGTACATCCCAGCTCCTTGTGAAACACATGTAGGCTAGCACACTGTAATGCTCGCAAGGACATGAGGTTTAAACTATTGATATTTCTGTCTTGGGACCAATAAGGTGATAATAAAGTGCGAAGGGGTACGGTTAGCACATCTTCAAATGATTCACTGTTCTCTTGCAACTTAACACTTGACATCATATGACGGACATCTCTGATTAATGCATTTTGCTTGTTCAAATCATGTGTGTCCGCACATTCATTTGTGACAGATTTTGCCAGATCATGCATTAAATCGTGCATGGAACAAGTATTTGACGTGTAAGTACTCCTGCCAAAAAATGTATCTAATTTTACTTCTTGAAAGAAGGATCTCCGCAGCAGTTCATTGAAAATAAACTGTCCTCTCTCTTCCAGATCCAATATCCCCTCTTCATGGATAAAATTATTTGCTATCCACAACTGGATCAACATGTCCCTCTCCATCCTATAGTCCTGAGGGTAGACAGCGCAGAAGGCAAAACATTGCCTCATCTCTAGCGATAAGTGAAGATAGCTCAATTTTAGTATGGATAGGATATCATTTGAGGCCCCAACGTCATCCCAACTGTTGCATCCTGCAATAGCCTCCCACTCCTGGACTTGCTGCTTGTAACACATTAGGCCCCCAATTGCCTTCAAAGCAAGAGGAAGCCCTTTGCATCGCTTGACAATGCGCTTCCCAATTACCACCAACTCTGGTTGTTCGTCTTCATCTTTACAGAATGCTTTCTTACGAAATAATTCCCATGAATCATCTTGATTTAGATATGATAGGGTGTGAGAAGGAAGTGTGCCCATTATAGATGCCACCTGTTGGCTACGGGTTGTGACAATTACAACACTTCCTGAAGCACCAGCAGAACATAGTAAGGACCTCAGGTCTCTCCACTTTTGCTCTGCTTCATTCCAAACATCATCAAGAACTAGTAGATACCTTTTCCGTCCAATCATTTCATTTAGACAGCTATGCAAAAGTTCAATCCTGTCTGGCAGCGAACATTCTTTCCTGGTAGCCAGCTCAATTACGGACCTAACTAGAGCACTGACATTGAAATCATCTGACACACACAGCCACATCAGTAACTCAAAGTGCTGCTGGACCCTAAAGTCATTGTACACCATCTTTGCAAGCGTCGTTTTGCCCAATCCCCCCATCCCGACAATGGGAAGTACCTCCACCTTTTGCTTGAATCTCTGCTCAAGCAACACCTTCACCACCATCTCCTTGTCATCGTTCCTGCCAACGATCTCCGTCAAGTCATCAAGACTGGAATGGGTCTGTGGATGAATTACGGGTGCTGTCACTTCCCGCATCACCAGGCCAAAGTTGTTCATCTCCAGGACAAGCTCGCTGATCTTATTGAGGACATAACTCAGGTTTCTGCTAGCCGTGAGGCGGAACAGGAGTGGATTTTGGTGGGTGAAGTAACTAAGTACCTTCCGGGTCGTAGACACGCCGGCCTGTGCCATGAGACGCAGGGCCTCATACTGGAAGTCGTCGAGGACGTCGTCGGCCTGGTAAGCAACAGCCCTGAGGTCCTTCATCCACCTCCTGACGGCCGGGTTGGTCTCGCCCTTCACCTCGGCGTCGGCCAGCATGCACTGCACGGCCAGCAACTGGCGCTCCAGCTTGCGCCTACTGTCCTCGATGCCCCACATGCGAGTGACGCTCTGGACGAGCACATCGGCAGCCTTGCCGGCCACTCCCTGGATCACGGGCAGAAGCAGCGATTCAGCCATCTTACGACCGCACTGCTCGCTCACAGGCCTTTCTTGCGTTGGCTCCTGAATCAAACCTATGAGTTTTAGCTTAGCAATAAGCGAGAGAACCAGCAACCGGTGGAAAGAACGGCGATACTTACAAGTAGGAGAAGGAACAAGTAGCTGATATTTTTTGGTGGACAACCTCTGCCATCAGTTCAAGCAGCACTAAGGAGAGCGGGTGACACTGAAAAGGAAGACGTTACGCGCACTAGCGACTGACTTGCGAGCCTTCCAGTCCAGTGCGCCACGAACAACGACATCCATGTATCCAACTCCATCAGTGGATCCATCCCCTGAATTCCTGCTATCCGTATCTAAACTAAATTAATTTCTCAAATTGCGATGAACACGTGGCAGATGCAAGACCAAATTAATCGCGCGCTCACGCTCTCGATGTCGGCAAGCGAGCCGGTCCGGCATTTCTTCAAGCACCCCGCGTGCACAACTAGTATACGGTAAGCGGGAATGGAAGAGAGACCAACCTGATCACGGCAGCTCGTGCAGTCGACTTCGTCGGTGGGCGCCGCAGTCAAGGCCAGTCAATCGCACTGAGGATGCAGAGGCCAACGGAGCCCCGCGTGGTGTGCGGGTCGCAGGTGCCCGGCAGTGCAGACGGCGCTCGGCGGTAGGCGTGATGCGCGGAATAGGCCATCCCGGCCATTCAGCGGCAGCGCCGGTCGCTGTGGGATTGCGGACAGATAAGCACGCGACGGAGATGAAAATGTTTACTACAGTAGCTTCCAGTCTTCCACACCATCACCGGCGCCTCAAAACACACAGGTTCGCGCGCGCGCGAAGAACAGTGCGCACCCATTGGAGGTGGAGGAAATAATCTCGTCCGCCCGGCGCAGATTGTATGGTTGAAATCGGTCTGAACCAAGCGGGTGTTCTTTTTTTGTTTACGATTTTTTTTTTAACGAAAACGGCACGAGCGCTTCCTGGGTAGTGGGTACAGCTGGGGTAAACGATCAGCGTTCCCATTTTGGCCCAGAAAGGCGTTTCTTAGAACAGTTCCCTTTTATTATTATACATTGACGAATGGGGTGATAAATAAATAACGCAAGTATGCAGTCATCACAATAATTCGGGCCTGCTCACTTTGGACAAAACACAAACTGTTCAGGATATTTGGTTCAGGTTCCAAAGAGTGCAGGACATGTCAACCAACATCACGAGTACATCATTTGCAGAGGCAACAGATGAAATGTGGTACACAGCTTGCAATTGTCAAACAAGGCAAAAACTAAGCAAGGGCAAACGACATACAAACTTCATGGCGGAGAAATCACATTTGCGAACTGCAACGTTTTGGTTGATTCCTCGCCCGGTGCCTACCCGTTTCCTTTCATCTGCTCTTCTTTGTTCCCTTTGCCAATGCTGACTTCCAGATACGGTCTTCCCTCTCGGACCACGGTGGAGCAAACATGTAGGAGTAGTAGTGTTCTCTCTGTCGATGCAGGATCCGAAACAAAAATCAAGTTTCCATGGTGCCTTGTAAGGGCTGCTCGCTGGTGTTCTGACGTTCCCTTTGCCTTTGACTTGCGGTGCTGTTATACAAAATGACCAAGATATTAATCAAGTACTTCAAATAAAATATATCGGATACAGTTCCAGAGAAAAAAAAAAAGTTAAAGGTTTAACTTGTCGAGGAGGGATATATATCGGAAATGCTATATACACACGACCGGGTCGTCCGACCCATGATTCATGCCTTGTTAATCGTTGATGGTACACTTATGATATGTGTTGATGGTTGATCGCTGCTCGTCGATTGCTCATATGCTACGGTAATTCTAAAAGATGAGGATGATTACAACGAGCTATCTGGAGATATGACATCATTTTAAACTAAAAGCAATTCGTGTAATTCTCCACAAGAATTTTCTTTAATGACATTGACAAAGACATGTCACAAGCCATATCATTTTCGTCAAGTGAAGTAGCATATAAGAACACTAATAAATACATTGCCTCGATGCTGGAAAGGATGCAAAATCAACGTTTTCATAACAATAATTCACTGGTGAATTTCCGTCCATACTAACAAGTGCTCCACGAGAAATGCATTCATGTTATTAACAGATTAACTAAATAATTGGGGGTAGTAACGTGTCGATTGAATCTTTACCTATGGAGGATGTTGTTTCGGTTGGTCAACCATCTACGAGATAAGAAGAATTGTTTGTATATCTGAAAAGACTGCAAAAATCGAGAATAAATACAGTTAAATATAGACAACAATTAATTGAATTAAATTGTATATAAATAATAAATGCCCAAAGGAAGAGGTAAAATGATATTGTACTATGGATTAGTCATTCAACGTGAGATAATGGAAGAGAGCTGATGGGAACGGGATGCGGGAGCATACGCACCTCAGTTGAGAATTACCACCCGGATGCTAGGCGATTCTTCAGAGACTTGGCCTTAACCACAAACGTGGTTACGATTGATATTGCTTGTATGTCTCTCTCTCGAATAGAAGAGACCAAGTCGAAATACTCCCCCCCTTGCATGCAACATCTTTGGAGCTCGAAGCAGCCCCATAGCCTCAAGTATTTGAGGGCTGGGAGCCGCTGGAGCAGGCCCTGCGGAAATTTCTTTATCCCTTGGCACGAATCGATGCTCAGCCGTTCAAGCGAAGTGAGTCCATCCATCCCATCCGGCAGCGCCACAAAATTGCGGCAATCCCAAATTTTTATTTCCACAAGGGACGAGGGCAACTTCGGAATCTCCAGCAAGCAGTCACACCGAACTATCTGTAGCTTCTCTAGCTGGGGAAGAGGAAGGATTTCCTCCAGTGACGAGCCCTTTCCCTCCAACTTGTTACGATACATTATTTGCAGATATCGAAGGCGAGGCAAGCACCGTAGCTCCTGACTTGGCCAGCTGACAATACTATTGCAGTTCTGGATTTCCAGATATTCCACGAAGGTCAAGTGGTCTCGAAGCCCAGGTTGCAGTTGCGACGAGTTGAAAACTGTTGCGAAGAATTCGTCACTTGCCACCTCTAAAAATTGCAGATTTTCTAGAGATCTTTGGCTTTTCTTGTCCTTTGGAAGGATCGACGTTACCTTCCGCGTCCCGACAATCAAGTGGACCAGAGATGGCCAAGAGCCCAGGGCAATGCTCATAGAACCACCTGCAGACTCTTCGTCAAAGTGTAGATACGTGAGAACAGGGCCATGCGGAAGATTTCCAAGCTTAGGGCACCAGATGATAGATAGAGTTTCGAGCTGCGGGAACATCACCAAGCCAATAGGCTCCCCACAACTGTTTTCTGCCCATCTCTCCAACTCAGGTAAATACACCAATTTCAGTATCTTCAACTTCGGGAAAATTTGCAGAGAGGAATTGTCTTCTGCAGCTTCGACGTCAATGCTTTTACATAAAGTAGTCAGGCTTTTCATTCTGTGTAACGTCAATTTCTCAAGAGAGGATGACAGCCATATTATTGGCAGATCCTTACATCTTGAACAGCAGTAAAATTCGAGTTCCATAATGCACTGAAACCTTTGAGGGTCTCTCATCCATTTAGGGATTGTTAAGCCACTATACCCATTCAACCCAAATACTTTGAGCTCATGATGAGGTTCAAGTGACTCCAGAACTTGTTCCTCATTATTACTGACCCTGAAAATTGATGAGCCTGGAAAAGGGCCCCAAGATAAGCGTAGTCCGCTTAGATTCTTTTTCTCGTAGAGGTTGACCACTGATCCACTCTTTACTTTTCCTAAGTTATACAGTTCTAAACTGTTGCCAAGATGACGCATGTCCTTGAGCTCCTCGATCCCACATCCATCTCTTGTGTGCACAACAAAGTTTGTCAATGTGCGAAGATTCGGCAAGCTAAGATTTGGAGGCATCCGTTTCAAATCATAACATCCCGAAAGATAAATATGGATGAGCTTCCTCATTGTGGCCAAACCTTCTGGTAAGTATTCTAGAAAGCTATTTTCAAGCCTCAATGTCTGCAAGTTGTACAGCAAACATACTGAATCTGGCAATCTGACGAAGTTTGAGCCTGAAAGATCTAGATATCTTAAATGTGTTGTATTTACCAGCTGCCTCGGGATAGTAGAGGAAGAATTTTCACGAGACAAGGCTCTCAATGACACCAGTTTTAGCCCATTAAGATATTTGTGTTTTGATGGGGTCAATAAAGTATCGCTAAAAAAAAATGGGATCAATAAAGTGCGGAGAGATGATGTGCCTTTCAGCAATCTGCCAATTTCTTCCAATTCATTGCTTGACAGCAGCATGTGACGAACATCTTTTATGGACTCCTTTTCCCGATTCAACTCTTCAGCAGATGAGTACCCATCGGCAACATATCTTGCAAGATCATGCATTAAATCATGCATCATACATCCCACTACCTCACAGAACCCATCATTACTGGCAAATTGATTCACATTCACATCTTGAAGAAAAGACCTCCAAGCCAACTCGTTGAAAACAAATTCACCTTTGTCTGTCAAATCCATTGTTTCCTCTTTGATAATAAAACCGTTTGCCATCCATAGTTGGATCAATTTTTCCTTCTCCATCTCGTAATCCTTGGGGAAAACTGCGCAGAAGGCAAAACATTGCTTCATTTCAGATGACAAGTGTGTAAAGCTCAGTTTTAGTATGGACATCACTTCATCTTTGCCTCTGCTGGTATCACTAATATTAATATTGGCAATGGCCTCCCATTCTTGGACTAGTTGTTTTGAACTCATCAAGCCACCCATTGTCTTCAGGGCAAGGGGCAGTCCCTTGCACTTTCTGACGATACGTTTGCCAATTGAGACCAACTTTGTTTGCTCTTGCACTCCTTTATTAATAAATGCTTTCTTTGAGAACAGTTCCCATGAATCATCTGCACTCAGGATTTGTAGCTCATGGGGTGGAAGGGTTCCCATTATTGAGGCCACTTGTCTGCTTTGACTTGTGACCACTATCATGCTTCCTGATCCACCGATGGAAGAACACAGTAGTGGCTTCAGGTCCTCCTCCCACTTATGTTGCTCTTCGTTCCACACATCATCAAGAATGAGTAGGAACCTTTTCCGGCCAATGACCTCCTGTAGTCGCCCCCGCAACAACTCAATGTTGTCACGCAGGTCACATGTTTCATTTGTAGCCAACTCAATGACAGATCTGACAACAGCATTAGCTTCAAAGTTTTCTGACACACAGCACCACATCTGCATCTCAAAGTGCTTCTGAACCCTCGGGTTGTTGTACACCATCTTTGCTAGTGTTGTCTTACCCAAACCCCCCATTCCTATGATAGGAAGCACCTGCACCTGTCGTTGATCTCGTTGGTCCAGCAACAGCTTCACCACCACCTCCCTATCATCATCTCTGCCAAAGATATCTGCAGACTCATTTAGTGCCGAATGTGTCTGCCGGTGAAGCAGAACTTGCGGCACCTCCTCACGCACCAGCAGACCAAACTTGTTCATCTCCTCAACAAGTTCATCAATCTTGTCCAGCACACTCTTGAGTTCCTTGCTTGCTTTATGACGGAACACAAGTTTATTCTGAAAGTTGAAGCAGCTCAGTACCTTGCTTGCCATTGACCCGCGGCTCTGGGCCTCGAGGCGCAGCGCCTCGTACTGGAAGTCGTCGAGGACGTCGTCGGCCCGGTACGCGGCGGCCTTGAGCGCCTTCATCCACGTCCTGACGGCGTGGTTGGTCTCGCTCTTCACCTCCGCGTCGGCCAGCAACGACTGCACGTACGCCAGCCGGCGCTCCAGCTTGTCGCGGTCGTCGTCGACGCCCCACATGCGAGTGACGCGCTTCACGAGCGCGTCGCCGGCCTTGCCGACCACTCCACGCACCAAGGGGAAAATCAGCGCCTCCGCCATCTCGCAGATGTTGGATGCGAATGCCTCTCGGCTTCGAGCACAGGCTGGTGAAGGTGAGAGGCAATAGGGGCGTCCCTTAATTCGAAGTCTCGGAGGCAGTGGACTACTGCAGTGATAGCACTACGAGCGTGAATGCAGTATAGGCTGCCAGCCAACCCGGGCGTGAAAACATTCCATCTGTCGCTGGCGTCTCCGCGTGATTATTTGTCAACCCTCGCATTTGTTCTGGAGTTGCGTGCTGATTACACAACCAGGTAAATTTGCAGTTGGGTGAGGACTTAAGCGGGGTGAGCTTGCCATTGATGTTCAGATTCGTTCTCATCTCTAGTTGGCGTAAAGCGTCGTGCTGCTCCGGTAAAGTACTAATGCATTTTCTTCTTAATGCATGCAAAGGCAGAGCAACTGCCATTTCCCGTCAAACAAAAATAAAGTAGTACTTTCATTACCCTGTAGGTTACCTTAATTTTCATGGTGCATCTAACTTTTCATGGTGCGTATGACGAGCCCAAGTGAAACTCACATGGCAGTGGCAGGCAAGCACATATGCTCATGCTGCAAAGTCTTCGCTCATGATGCAACGGCGAAATTGATGTCCCGCCACCGCTAAGGCGTGGCTTCAACATATTGTCAATAAAACAGTGGGCTACCACCTTTTGTCACTGATTTTGGTTAATTCTTCAACCTTTGGCCATTCTAGACTTCGAAACAATTTCTGTTGATTGGCTGACGGCCATTTGAGGGCACTGCAAAGATTCTCAAATAAAAGAACATCTGGTTGCACTGCTTGCACTGAGTATAGTAGACCAGCCATAGCATTCAGCGGCATCGCCGGTCGCGGTGGGATGGCGGGGTATAAGCACGCGGGTACGGATGGTGGTGAAAATGCTGCTTCCGTGCCATCACCGACCCTGAAAATAGTAATACATGTTCTTGCGGGCACGAGAAGAAGATTGCACATCAAATGGAGGTGGAGGAAAGAATCTTGTCCACCCGGCGCAGATTGCAGAGCTGAAATGATCGACTGAACCAAGCGTTTTTCTGTTTTCTATTTTACGCAAATGATCTAATTATGCAAGCAATGATAGATGTTCTTGAACTAAACTTGCTATTCAATTCCCCTCAACTGGGTATAGTAACTAGTAAGAGGTGGAGAACTTATTTTTCATGTTGACTCTCCTCGGACGTGGTTATATGTTATTCCCTCCGTTTTTATGACGTCGTTGATTTTTTTTCGTTACTTTAACTATTTGTCTTATTCATAAATATTTATGCAAATAGCTAAATGCATAAGTTAATCTTATAGTGTTTTTTATGATAGATCCAACAATATACATTTCACGTTAAGCAACTAATTATTTTTATATATATTGTTGGTCAAAGTTCAACAAAAAAGTCAACGGTGTCATATAATTAAAAACAGAAGTAGTAGATAGATTTATATACCTAGTTAAAGTACCGGCATGGTTTTTTTACCCTTTTGTGATTTCACTTATAGTCAATAACATTGTTTTGCATAGAAATCTAGTAAACCGATAAAGCTGAGTTAGTAGTATTATTTTTTAGAAGAAAATAACTTCACCCCTGTAACTAGCCACATATTTCGCGCACCATGCATGCGCACCTACTTTGAAAGCAGCGATATAGGGTTTACAAACACTTTCGTAGTCGTTAGTAATCTGTTTTTCTTTTTTGAATTTGTTCCCTATGTTTATTGGGAGAATATAACCAAAGATAATTTAGTTAAAGTAAATTAAATGGAACAAACCTTATGTTTTGATTGACATCTTGCTAAGTTTGTTTGGGAATAGCTGAAGTTTGTCTTGGCCCAAGACATCCTAGTTTTTGAGATTTTTTTTTTGTTACATGGCTTAGGTTTAGAAGAATAAATTAGAAAACAATTCAAGATTGGAGTTTGGTTAATTAAGCGGGCATGATATTGATTTATTTTTTTAGTGGGTGCAAAGTAATGATAAATCAGTCAGGACAATCTCACAAGTCAGGAATGAGACAGGGCCCAATGCCCTCAAAAACAAAAAAAGGAGACAGGGCCCAATGCCCTCCAAAAAAAAAAAAAAGAATGAGACAGGGCACAATACAATTTAAAATGAAGGGATTACACTCTACGTACCTTGATTAAGCACATGTAACGAAATCAGATGCAACATATCCGAGCTGGAGATCAAACAGGTGTGGGCGCAGCCAACTCGATTGGCACGACATCGATGGACTGGAGGTGGAATATATACCACAGTATAAGCCAATCAAACATCAAACAATCTTTTCCAAGAAGAAAAATAAGAGCCCTGTTAAAAATAATAATACGAGCCTATGTTGGGCCATCTGGCGCTATCATAATAATTTAATTTTTTGACAATGCCAACTTTATTTTCTTTATGCAGGCTGTTTTCAAGAGGCACAACAGGGGGCACATGCCGGCTGTGGTTTTAAGCTTTGCTGTAGCGTGGTGATGAGACAAAAGAGACTCTATTCAGCAAGTGAGTTTATTAGGATAAGAACAAAAATCAAACGAGTCAATCATGCATTTCACCTGCCCTTAGATAAGAACAAAAATCAAGCGAGCCAATCATGCATATTGTCAGACAGCCGGCGCTCGCATTACTTGTTCCAATCTCCGTGTGCTCTAGACTGGGACATGCTGATAGGTAACGTTCACATTACTTGGATCTTCCAATCTCGGTACACTCTAGGCTGGGATATGCTGAAGTTAAAGGTGGTATATAGCAACAGTAATTCTGTATCTGCATCTCGAATCGAAAGAACAGTAAAATGTGATCAAAGCTATGCAACTGCTACATGGCAAGCGCAACTTCATGTCACTGGGTAGCTCATTCATCAGCATAACAGCATAATACAGGTACCACGGCAGAGAACAGGAGGCAACCGTACAAGGTTTGATAGCTCAACTTAATGCCTTCGTTTTTCAAAGGCAAACACTACGTAATATCATTATCATGCCAAAGGACATATGACGCTACCAAATCATTTAAGTGCACCACAATACAAGCACGGACAGGTTACATGGTTGCAAAAACTTCATCCGCCTTTACTGATGGGACTAGCATTTCAGTACAAGGTGCCTCCATGCATGAACTCTGAAAAGAATGGTGCAAAAATAAATCTAGAATAATTAATCCAGATCATCTTCAGCATCTACGATCTTAACCCAAAACATTGCCACTTGCATGATTTCCAACCAGTTCACCGCCCATGAACCAATTCAACCTACAATCAAAATAGAAAAGAATTTCAGCTTTCATGAGTAAGTACCACATCCATTTTTACAGGCATAAACGTGCGTCTGATGCAAGGCATGATATTATAATACATCAAGCTAATGTGCAAAGAAAATCTATAGAAGATGGTGGATCCAATATACTCTATGTATGAGTAGGTAATACTCTATGCCATCGTGGAGCCAAAAACCCACAACAGCAGCACTAGAATGTCTAGGACCAATTTAAATTGATGGTCAGCAAGAAAAGGTTGCAACTTGCAAGGAAATACGAAAACTGTAACAGCAATGGTCCTGCACAAAATAACAACAACATAGCCTTTTGTCCCAAGCAAGTTGGGGTAGGCTGCACAAAATAACCATCAACAGAATATATTTCACATACCCAATGAATGTCACTACTTCATCTTCTGGAAATGTACCCTGGCCCAGTCGACCTGAAATATAGGAGATAAAAATCAGGTCAGCTGCCATTTGAATCGTATGTCTACTGTCTAGACTTCAGAAAACACAATCAGAGATTGTATCATACCTCCCCTGTTGCTTTCCTCCGTAACCATGCCGGATATTATTGACACCTTGACCAGCTCGTTCCTGTCTAACTCCATTTGCAGAAGTTGTGTGCATAGATGGCTGCCCAGTTCGAGTTTCATCTGAGAAACCATTGTCTTGAATGTGCTTTACTTTGCCTGAAATTGTTACACCACCAACCCCCTGGATAATGTTATACTGATCTGTGATAGAACCATTTCCAGAGGGAATCACATTTGAAGGTCTGGAATCAACTACAGGCCCTCGTTTTTGCCGAATGTTTTGTGCCACAGGTGTCACAGCAACAGAAGGCAATGAGTAAGGGGCAGACGACGCTGTGGCAGCAGCAATTTTTGCAGCAGCTGCAGTAGCAGAGATGATCTGTTGTGCCCCTTCACGAAGGTGAATGAAATCTCCCTCAATCACAAAGAGCTACAGAAACAATTCACATCTCAGTAACGAGTAACACCACAATTTACAGACTGTAAATTTAAACCATGAAAGTGAACCTCTGGATGACTAGCCACAAAATCGTCTAGCTTCCCATATTGCTTCTTATAGTCGTGCCAATGAAGAGGAGCCAACATTTTACCAAGCCTATTCGGCAGCTGTGGGAAAAAAATGCATTTCGATCAAAATACACCACAGCAGCACAAAATAGAGGGCATGACAGCTCAAATATTTCATCCTAGTAAATGAGGATGAGAAACAACTCACAGTTGAACTGATCCTGATTCCCTCAGATCCAGCAGGAACTGCACGCACAATGCAAGCCAGAAGAGATCTCTCATCTAGAAGAGCAGGCTCCTTTGTTATACGGGGTAATGATGAACCAAGGCCACCCCCAGCAGATTTCACTGTGTCAACCTGATTTGAAACACCAGGATTCAACTCTGGCGCACTGCTTCTGAAGTGAGTCTGGGTAGTTGATGCAGCAAAGTTTGAAGATGAGTTTTGCTGCCTAGGAACCTGCTCAGGTTGCTTATCAGATGCAACTCCTTCATCCTGGTTTTCATAGAGCATAATCAATGTTAGATACTCAGACAGAATGAAAACCAATAAAAGAAACAAACATTAGAAAGGAAAAACACCTTTGATTCCATCTTTTTAACTTCAGGTTCAGCCACGCTAGGGCGGTTGTTCAAACTTGAAGGTGAAATTTGTTCCTTGAAGGCTTTTTGCTGCTCATCATAAACTATATGTTCAGTTATATTTGGTTCCCTAACCTGCAATGGTAATTAAACAATTATGTTAATATGGTCCGATTGAGGAAAATGCATATAATAATCATTAATCAAACAAACTAACCGCAAGTTCACGAGTTGATTCAGCAGGTGCACTAGAGGCGCTCTGTTGTTGTTTCCCATGGGCTTTCAACTGATCTGTATGGCCAACTTGACTTGGCTTTGAGGACAGCTCATCATCATTAGGACCATGTTGTAATGCAGTTTGATCTGGTTGGGCTGGCTGATAGTTTGTTTCATCTTGTGTTTGTGAGACATTTTGCACTTCCTATAAGAACAAATAACCAATTGGAGTAGGCACACTATGAAATACTGCATGTTACAATATGCAAAGCGCCTCAAGAACGTAATTACCTGCTGATTGGGCCAGTGTAGGTTTGGTTGGATAGCAGACTGCGACTGGAAACTGCCAAATTGAGGAACACCAGAGTTGGGCGATGCCAAGGGTTGAGGAATACCTTGAGGATGCATCATATAAGAATGCATCCCAGCAATATGCGCAGACGGAACATAACCACCTATTCCCAATAGAGAAGATGGGGCAACAGGTACAGCAGAGGCATTATTCACCTGAAAGCAGTATCGAGTCACAAATTATCAGTATTTCAAAAAGGTGTGTGTTTATACATTTACAAATACACAGAAGTTGCCACAGCAATAGGAATTGAAAACACAAGGTTGTTGAAAACTGTATGGCAAAAGACAGAGAATAGAAACAAGAATAAATGATAACAGAAAAGACTTAAAGTGGATGTGGCCAAACCACATAGTAACACAAGAATAAGAACTAAGGAGACTTGTTATGAACCAAAATTAAGTCAGCCAAACAGTGACTTCATTTCGACTAACTTCATTTCGCCTTTCCCATAGACAGACATATTAACTGCTTGCTGAAATTACTAGAAATCAACCATACCTTCACAGATGCATCCGCACTTCCATTATTGCTCAATGACTGGTTCCCATCTACTGTTGCACTGCCATTTGAAGCCACGCTGTTCCCTATGCTTTGGACAAATGATGATTCAGCTGAACCCTCCCGAGAAACTTGGGGACCATCTTTCTGTGCACCAGACCGCTCTCTTGCTTCAGTTAGCTCTGCCTGGAGTTGTTGTATTGTATGCAGAAAGCCCCGCTGCATTTCAGCAAACTGCAGAAACACAAGTAAAACTATCAGTCTAACAGAGTCGAAGCATATTTGAACAGTTGCAAGCTCGTTGAGAGCAAAGAAACTTGCCTGTTGCTGGGAACTGATCCAATATTGATTAAATTGCTCCATACGCTCACGTAGCTCAACTTGCAGGGACTGAGACTGCAGTGCATCCATTTCTTGAACTCGTGCTACCCAAGCATGGGCGTCTCTCAACTGCTCATCTTTGTAAAGAATGTTCTCTTGAGCAACCCTGTGCTGTAAAATAAAATGGCCTTTGATGAGTGGTTGAATGGAGAATTCTAATGTTCTTTAGATGCAATTTATTTAAGCAAGAAATATTCAGCAGCATTGACCACTCAAGAAGAAAAGTTCATATACCAACTAACATTTCCATTGTCACGCATGACAAAGAAATTTAAACAACAATATTACAGCAGCACATTCTCTTTCGAGATACAATAGCATATATAGAAAAGAAGAGTATAGAGCATGTGCCATTAAACAGGAAACTAAAATGCTGGATGCTGTTTAAAGTCTCCATTGCACATCATATTCAATACTATTGGATTCAACTTTTGCAAAAGACTAACAAATTAGCACTTTCAAAGTTGGAAAGCCATGCAGCTTTTGGATGACAAGACGATGCAAAATAGAACATTACTCTATCTAAGAAAAAAGGCCAATAGAGTCAGAACAATAGGACAATATACCAGAGAAGACACAGACAATGTAAATAGAATGAAAGGGGAGAGGACTTGAGAAGAATACTTGTTCCTCTAGTGCAATAAATTGGTTTTCTTTTTCTCGCAGATGTTCTTGGAGATCATGAATCTGTTTAAGATGTTGCGCTCTTTCAGCTTCTGAGTTGTCACGTTCTCTTCTGCAGATAATTAGAAAACATTGAGCACACGATTCAGTTTGGCAATGAACTAACTGATCAAGCTAGCTAAGTAGCTTTACTGTAGGTTATGAATAACTGAAGAAGCTGACTATGGAATTTTCAGAACTAAGAAATAAAGAGGTTCATGATGATCAACAACAGGACAGCTGTGAGGTGGCTTGCCATATAATCTGTCAGAGCAACTTAAAATTCCAAATCATACATGGCCCAGAAATGCAAATGCTGCTTTCAATCAAATTTAAACTTTGCAACTCTAGTAATACAACTCCAACTAGTGAAATCCAATACTATAACAGGCAGCACTAAAAGTTATTATTAGTACCTGACATTTGCTAGTTCCTTGGTCTGTTCTCTAAGAAGATCTTGATTTGCCCACACCTGAAAATACAAACGATAAAGATGTCAGAAGTCACCATCATCTCTTACCATGAAGAGTGCAAAACAGGTAAAGATCACCAACCGTTTGATGGTCAATCTTCAAAGCATTCAATTCCCTGTCCTTGTCATTGAGTTTCATTTCTAGCTCAAGAATGTACTGCTCCCGCTCATGTAGTTGATCCTGATCAACCAGACATCAAATCAATATTCAAACAAGGGTGTGAAGTCCCTGAAGCAACTGTATGAGCATGCAATGTGTCTAACGGAAACAAGAAAATGTAAGAAGCACGAAAAGAAATGAAAGAATAAAATCAAACATATAAAACTAGATATGTTCATTAGAAGCCACCCTAAATGTTATCAGCATACTCATCAGAGAAACAAAAAAAAGTCCAATCATGGTGTGTAATTTGATTATCTGTGACAATAAACCAAGATTCAAAATTATTCATCAGCACAAAACAGCAGGCGGAACAACTTAACTGCTGCAAATTTAACAAAGCACAAGGACTCCTGCACCTTAACTATTCTCTCCGCCAGTAAAACTTATGTCGATGTCATTACCATAATTTAACCAACAGATGTAATATCTATTTTCTGCTCATCAAGACTCTCTCTCAGGATGTCAAAATCATGGAAACAAGAAGTACTCCCATCTAACTAGCAACAAGCAAACCCTTAGCAAGTACCGTACTCAACTACCTCCCTAGCTACCAGTAGTCAGTGCTGACCAGGTCACCAGAAGTCAATGCATGTGCTTCTCTTTAAGTCAGTTAGTTAGAAGAAAAACACTGAGCTCAAGAAAGAGAAGGCAAAAGATGTAACCTTGAGCTTGGCCGCAGCTGCAGCATGCTCCTTGGCAGCCGCCTGGAAGCTGCGCTGCGCCTCGACGATCTGTGGGTGGGCGAGGGCCTGCGCGCGCAGCTCGATCTCGACCTGCTGCAGCTCCTCCCTCTGCTGCACGATGCTCTGCAGGCGCTGCTGCAGGATGTCCTCGCTGAGCCCTCCACTCCCGTCGATCGTGATGGAACAGAAGTCTCCCAGTCCCGCCGCCCCTTCCTGCTCAAAAAGCCCAACAACCCCTGGTCAAACAGAGCTGAAAACCCTGCATTTTGATTTTTTGAGTGTATCGCAAGCAAGCACGCACCTCGTAGATGGCTCTGTCCTCCGACTTCCCCAGCTTCCCGTGCTCCGCCGCATCCTACACACCAGCCAACAATATGGAGGGAGTGAGCACGGCAGCTGAAATGGATGGGGTTTTGCAGCGGGAGGAAGTGAGGGTACCTCGGCGCCATTGGAGCGGAGCGGGGCGTCGGGGACGGCGCGCCACTCCTTGCGCGCCGCCGCGGGCTCCATCTGCGGCGCGGGCCCCTCCCTCCCCCGCCTCCGAGCGGGATCGGGATCTGGAGGCGGCTAGGGTTTTGGCTCCTCCCGCGCCCCAAACCTCGACGGCGCAGCGCGCGTGCGGTGCCGGCTGGGGTGGACGGGAACCGGGAGCTGGAGTAGGGTTTGCGCGCGCTGAGGAGGCGATCGAGGAGCCGGGAATTTGGAAGGATTTCTGTCGCGTGCGATTGGGATTTGGGGAGGTGAGGGGAGGGGAGAGGGGAGAAGAGGAGAGTGGGGAGAGGCAGGCGACGAGAACTGACCCGGAGAGAGGGTGGATGTGTGTGTCGTTTTGTAGAGATGGCAGCGTGATTTGGGCTGGGCTGGGTTGGGTTGCGCTTTCCCGGGGAACTCCGGTGAGTCAGTCAGGCCCATCCGTGATCTGCGAACACGGCCCGTTGAGCCCTTGTAATTACTTTCCTTAATTTGTTCTGTTTAATTTATTTTCCTTAGTTATATCCCCTTAATTATTGCAAGTCAGCTGACCTACTATACTTGCAAATCCAACAACAGAATATCATGTACAGTAGAATAGCTCAAACATGGTGCTTATATAAGGAAATTTTCATTATTTTTGCACCATCATAGTAGCGGAGCAGTGCTACAGGGTCCGACTAGGTAGACCGACTCACGTCCGACTCCCGCAATCGTGCGGAAAGCAGCGGCTAGTTAGGCAATACGCTATTCACTCAGCCACGGATCAGGCCGAGTCGCAACAAAGTCGTACAAGTCCAGTCGGCTCTACAGCTTTTCCCATAGCAGCGAGGGGGAGTAAGAGTTGCTTATATTTGCTTGATTGAGGTGTGCAAGGGTGCTAACAACATTAGTTGAGTTTATTTAAGTGCCAGTTTTTATTGGATAGAATCAATAGTTTCCTGTCACGAAAAATGATTCTATGTCTCTCAAAAATCAATCTTGTTTGGGGGGAACGACTTTTCGAGCCGTTAGCCCTGGCGACCGTTGCGGCGCCTCCGCCGCCGCCGCGCCCCGCGCCGGCGGCCTCCACCACACCGGCCTCCCCAGCACCACAAACCACAGATCCACGCCAAACCAAGCCCCCCCTAACCCCAGCCACCAGCAACAGCCTTCACGCCCACACGCAGCCACAGATCGAGGAGCCTTCATCAGTCCGATCTGAGGAGAAGCTTTCGTGGAGCTCGGACGACGAGGAGGAAGATTCGCCGGTGTTGGACTTGGACGTGCGGCGTCCAGACGCACCTCTCCACGCGGCGGATCTGGGGGCCCCGGGCAATGCCGTTCGCAGCGCGCCCGGCGCCTCTGCTTCGTGCGCGGTACCTGAATCGCCGATGGCGGACGTGCGGCGACCAGAGGCACCTCCCCACGCGACGGATCCGCGGGCCCTGGGCAAAATTGCTCCCCGTGAATCTGGCGTCTCTGCGGCGAGTACAGGAATCCAAGCCCACAGCAATGGTTTCTTTAAGCTCCAATCGGAGATCGTGGTACCTGAGCGCCGCGCCCGTGACTCGTCTCTGAGCGGGGGTAGGTGCTCTACTCTGCCTAGGCCGTCCTTCAAAGACGTGCTACTGGGGCAGAGATGCTCGAGCGACCAAGGAGCGAGGCGCCGGCCGCTGTTGACGGAACAGGACGCGGACATGGCCTTGACATCCGAGCTGTGGGAAAAGGCTCGCCCAAGCTGCGTGCCTGACGAAAGTGAAGGCTGGCAGATCGTGCAACCACGGCGTAGACGGCCACGCCCTGCTCTGCGGAGATGCTCCACGCCGGAGCAGCAAGTGCGCCGCGCCCGCTACTTAAATCGACTCCGCGGCCGCTGCTTCAATTGCCTCGGCCGTGACCACCGTGTTGCTTCCTGCCGCGACCCGACCAAGTGCTGGCTCTGCTTCCATTCCGGCCACGCCTCCTTCCACTACCCCTCCCGCAAATCAGCAGCTCCACCGCGCAGACCGCCCTCGCCAGCCCATCACCACTGCCCCACCACCGCGCCCCCAACTCCCCACTCGCACCCTGCTCGACGTCTGCAGCAGCCAGCCCAACCCGGCAGCAACAAGCCAACACCAGAGATGGCCAGCCACCCCGACCTCGACCTCACCGGCCGCCCGGAGCAGGACTTCCTCAGCATGCCGTTCACTGCTGAGCTTCGTGACCGGGTGATGTTCCTCGAGTCCAGGACATTGCTTGTCTGGATTGGTCGGAACCGCCCGTACACCGAAGAGGAACACGTGGTCGACGCCTTCACCAACCGTTTCGACATCAACCGTGTCGACATCCAAGTGTCCAGGCACAACCCAGCTGACTTCCTCGTCACCATCGCCGACCGGGATGCCTTCGAGGAGGTCATGCGCCGGGACAATTTCACGCATGGCGGCTGGCAGTTCCGTCTTCGGCGCTGGTCACCACGAGACCAGGCCAACAGAGCGGCCATGAGGTACCATGTCCGCCTCTGCCTCGAGGGGGTGCCCATGCATCTGTGGTCCGACAACTTCGCGGCTTGGATCATCAGTCGCTCCTGCTCCTTCCACTATGCTGAGGAGCACTCGCGCCGGCGCGAGGCCACTGACATCTTTGAGCTGCTGGCGTGGACGGTTGATCCGCGCAACATTCCGCTGCGTGTTTGGCTAACGGTCACTGACGCTGACCACAACAGCCAGACGACGCCGCTCGACGCGCCACTCCCGCTGGTGTACATTCATCGTCGACGCCCTACCGAGCCAATCCGAGGCATGGTGTACGAGGTGCTGTTTCACTTAGCCTCGGTGGAAGACATGAGGAGCCCAGGACCAGACGGGCGGCCCCGGTTCTACCCTCTGTTGTGGAACCGCGGGGCTGCTGACTCTGCGCAGGTTGTCGCGCCCGCACCGGCTCCTCCTCAGCCAATGCCGGTTGCGGGGCCGGGTGCCATTCCAACTCAGGCGCATGCTCCAGCTCCTGTCGATCCACCGCGGCACTCATGCTCGGCGGAGATATGGACGCACCAGCGCAGAGAAGATGATGAAGACGACGAACATGGCGACGACAGAGGCCGGGACAACAGCAGCGCAGCTCCCCGGCGACGCAGCCTGTTCCAGCGGCTCCGCTGGCCTGCGGACAAGGAGCGCCACAGGGAACGCTCGCCTCGGCGTCAGCGCGGGGAGGGCTCCCGACACGGTGGTCGACGGCATGACAGGGAGCAGTCCCTGAGCCCGGTGACGCGCCGCTCGAGGGAACGCTCCCTGGAACGCGAGGCACACAGGGTGTTCCGTCGCGTTCATCGCGCCGAGCCGGCCCAAGCATCCAAGAAAGCCTCCGGCCGCTGCAAGCAACTGGTGGCGGGCCGGGGCGGCGGCTCTGACGCGGGAGCGGCTGGAGCGGTGGCCTTCTCTCGGCCAGTCATGGACGACGCCGGGATACTCCCTGACGGCGATTGGAGGCAGCCTCCCTTGGCACTTGATGAGTTCGATCCAATGGACCATGAGGCGCTACTGCTTGGTGCGCCCGCTGCTCCAGTGCAGACACCAGGAAGCCCACCGCTGGTGCCAACCAATGAGCAGTGCGGGCAGCCCCTGGTTGAAGGGGAGTGCAGTGCTCCAGCTCCCCCTACTACAGAGGAGCCGGCACTTGAAGATGATCCCGCTGAGCTGGCCCCCGTGGAGGAAGGCATCAAGGACCAGCTCAAGGATTTCATAAGTGCAGTCACTGAGACAACAGCCCCACCAATCCTGAACACTCCGGTCAAGAAAAAGGGCCCCGTGAGTGCAGCACAGGATGGTGCAACTCGAAGGAGCGGGCGGCTGGCAGAAAAAATGAAGAAAAAAGGCGCCAAGACAACGACAGAGCTTGCACAAGACCTGATGCTCCAAAAAATGGGATCAAGCATGTCTCAGGCCGACATGAAAGAGGACGCCAGAGCCAAACTGATCAACATCTTCGGTGGGCCTCTAACTGAGGAGAAAATGGAGGCCATCGAGGATCTGCTCATGGCTATGAAGCTAGACGGGAAGAAGCCCAAGAAGGGCGCCAACAAGAAGAAAGTGGCGCCACTGCCAAGATGCTGAAGGCCGGGATGATCATCGACACTGAAGAGAAGCTGCTCTGTTGTTTGTGTTTGTCAACCATGTCTAGTTTTCCTGTTTTGTCTTCCACCTGTTCTTTGTGTTATGCTATCGTCGCGTCAGCGGCCATGTACCAGATGAATAAGCAGCAGATCATCCTACTAGTTGTTTCATGTGTTAACCAATGGCCCAAAGAAATGTGATGGTTCTGAATTGGAATGTTAGGGGCCTCAATGCCCCGGTTCGACGAAGCGCGGTCAAGGAAATGGTTGCATCTGTTAAGGCTACCTTTGTGTGCCTGCAAGAAACCAAGCTGGAGGTGATAGATGACCAGATTGTCATGGAACTGTTGGGCCCTCAGTTCACTCAAAATTATTCTTACCTGCCATCCAGGGGCGCAAGTGGAGGGATCATTGTGGCTGCGTCTGATAGTCATTTTCGGTTCATTTCCACTTGTTGCTCAACAAACACACTTACTGTCAGGGTGCAGATGCTAGATGATGGTACGGAGTGGACGCTAACAGGCGTATATGGTCCTCAGTCTGAACAGGACAAGCTTAATTTCCTGGAAGAGCTTAAAGCATTAAGAAGAAACGGGATGGAGGAATGGTTAATAATTGGAGATTTCAATCTGATTTATAAAGCGGAAGACAAGAACAACACCAGGCTAAACAGAAGATTAATGGGGAAATTTAGAGCTGTCTTAGATGAGCTGGAGCTGAGGGAGTTGCACCTTCATGGCAGAAAATTCACATGGACAAATGAGCAAGATGAGCCGACAATGACGAGAATAGACAGGATGTTCGCCACAGCAGGGTGGGAAGAGCTTTTCCCAACGGCACACCTGCAGGCTTGGGCGTCGCCATTATCAGACCATTGCCCCCTCATCCTCCAGGGAGAGACCATGCAACAAAAATTCAGAGGCTTCCGGTTTGAGGCCTATTGGCTAAATATGCCTGGATTCCAGGAAGTGGTAAAGGAGGCGTGGACAAAACCGATTCAAACCACAGACGCAATGCGGCGACTCCACATTAAGCTTAGCAGGACTGCAAAAGCACTTAAAAGATGGGAAAAAAACAACATCGGAAATATCAAGATTCAGATTGCAGTGGCTAAAGAAACGATGTGGCTGCTAGATCAAGCCCAGGAAAACAGGCCTCTTACACAAGCTGAAAAAGACTTCAAAGCTAGAATAAAGAGCTCCTATCTGGGTCTAGTGGCTCTGGAAAGGGTGAGAGCTAAGCAAAGAGCTCGTCTAAACAATATCAAGCATGGAGACGCAAACACAAAATTTTTCTATCTAAGAGCTAATGGGAGAAGGAGGAAAAAGCACATCCAGATGCTGCAGACTGATCATGGGCTAGCAATAACTCACGAAGATAAAGAAGCAGAAATATGCAGACACTTTGATGCCTTGCTTGGGACGCGACATAGGGGAACCATAAAACTGAATTGGGACGAACTTGGCTACCCAACATACAACCTTGCAGATTTAGAGGAAGACATTGACGAATCGGAGGTTAAGCAAGCTGTCCTTGACATGCCTAAAGAGAACGCGCCAGGACCAGACGGGTTCATTGGGGCCTTCTATGCCAAATGTTGGGACACGGTCAGGCACGATGTGGTACAAGTTTTCCGACAGCTGACGGAGCACCGAGGTCACCTCTTCAACCTCCTTAACACAGCAAATATCGTGCTGATCCCGAAAAAAGAAAACGCCATGCGCATAGGAGAGTACAGGCCAATCAGCCTCATACACAGTATTGCAAAGATCTTTTCCAAGATACTAGCTAACAGACTAGCCCCAAGGCTTGATGAGATGGTGTCAGCCAGTCAAAGTGCTTTTGTTAAGAAACGATGCATTCATGATAACTTCGTGTATGTGCAGAATGTGCTAAAACAGTTACACAAAAGTAAGAGGCCTGCCATCTTCCTAAAATTGGATATCGCAAAAGCTTTTGATTCTGTTTCATGGGGGCACGTACTGGACACCATGGAAAGACTTGGCTTCGGGCCAAGGTGGAGGGAATGGATCAGCTGCATCCTGGCTACTGCATCTTCGCGTGCTCTGCTGAATGGCATGCCGGGTAGACCAATCAAGCATCATCGTGGCCTTCGGCAGGGGGACCCCTTGTCGCCCATGCTCTTCATTTTGGCAATTGATCCACTGCAAAAAATCCTGCGCCTCGCCCATGAAAGAGGACTCCTAGGTAACCTGACGCCAAGATCACAAGGAGTCAAGATCTCGCTCTACGCCGACGATGCGGCAATATTCCTCCATCCTTCGAGAGAGGATCTGCTAGTTTTAAAAGAAATCTTGGCGTGTTTTGGCGAAGCGACTGGACTCCGGACCAACCTGCATAAATCCGAGCTCTACCCAATCAGGTGCCAGGGTCTGGACATGGAAGAAATCACATACGACTTCCCGGCAGAAGTGAAATCTTTTCCCTGCAGGTATCTCGGCTTGCCACTTCATACCAGAAAGCTACGTAAAGTGGACTTCGTGCCCTTGATCGATAAGGTGGGAGGGAAAATGCCGGGATGGAAAGGCAAACTGATGAATAGAGCCGGGAGGGCACAATTGATTAAATCAGTACTAGTCCCAATCGTCACATATCACGCTACAGTTTTCAACTTTCCCAAATGGACAATTAAGAAGCTTGAGAGAATTATGAAGAAATTTCTATGGAAGGGAGAAGACGGTGAAGGACAGAAAGGAGGTGTCCATCTAGTAAACTGGCAAATAGTGCGCAGACCAAAAGAACTAGGAGGCCTAGGTATCATGGATTTACAAAAATTCGGTCGTGCGCTGAGACAAAGATGGCTGTGGTTGCACTGGACAGACAACTCAAAACCATGGCATGGCATGGTTCTACCTTGTGATGATACTGACATAGCCCTATTTCAGGCATCCACCAAGATTACACTTGGGAATGGAGAAAGATGCCTGTTCTGGAAGGATAAATGGCTTCATGACCAATCGCCTAAGGAAATTGCTCCTCATTTATACAAACTGGCTCACTTCAAAAACAGAACGGTGGCCCAGGAATTAGCAGGCAACAATTGGATTGCTTCGGTGAGAGGCCTGTCGACCCAGCAGCAAGCTGTAGAGTTTCTAAAGCTAAGATCAATGATTCGAGAAATCACGCTGCAGCAAAACGTTCAGGACAGCATAATTTGGAAATGGAGTGCAGATGGTAAATACTCCTCGGCCTCGGCATATCGAGCACAATTTTTGGGCTCTCATGCTCCATTCCCGACGCTAACATTATGGAAGGCTAAAGCTGAACCAAAAGTGATCTTCTTTGCCTGGACGGCAATGCACGAAAAGATATTAACGGCCGATAACCTAGAAAGAAGGGGATGGCAGCACAATCAAGTGTGCCCATTATGCCAAGTGAATGCAGAGGATGCAAGCCATTTGCTAACGGCATGTGATTTTGCAAAGCAAGTCGTTAATCTAGTATGGAGCGGGACAGGCACCCAAGGAGTGCAGCTGCGTGCGGCGCATGAGCAAGGAGTCGCACCTTGGCTCATCCGAAACACCGGAGACATTAACAGGGCACAAAGAAGAAAAGCCGCAGGAGTAATTATCTATGCTTGGTGGAACATATGGAAAGAGCGGAACAGACGTGTTTTCGAAAACAAACACCTTGATCACATGCAGGTGGCATTGCTGGCAAGGGAAGAGATAGGCCTTTACAGATTTGCAAACGGAGAGCGGGAACACAACCAGATCGACGATGTTGAGGCGGCGAACGAGTTGTAGTGCAACAAAGGAAATCGGTGAATGGCGATGGGAGATTAGCCCCTATCAATCTTCCACCTTCTCTCATTTATTTTTAATTATTTAATTTTTCCTCTCTTCTATTAGCTCTCTTGGCCAGAGCGTTGGCCATAGGTTTCCAGTCCTGTTAGCCTGCAGCAACTCTTGCGAGCCAGCCTTAGGCCGCCTGTGAACCTTTTAAGACTCTTGTATTTTCTGCTATAACCTTCTCTCTTAATGAAAAGGCAGCGCACCTGCCAGGTTTCCGTCAAAAAAAAAAAAGTTTCCTGTCACATACTTAATGGTGTCTGTGTATACTCTCTTCTAAAACACTTGTAACTAACGGTCTTGCATTACAAATGTCCTAATTAAGATGGCCTGCTAATTTATTGGTGTTTTTCTCGCCACAAATACTTATGAGTTCACACAAGATCAAATCTAACTTTTGCCTCAAAAAGATCAAATCTAACTTGTGATACACTCGTACTTCATAATATCATAAATTTATTGGATCAAGTATAACCAACCTAACAGTCATGATCAAAGCAAAGGTAAACCTTAGAGCTAGCCCATCAGCACTCTGATTGTCCATTTTGTAATCGTGTGGGCTCAGCTCTCGTTAACTTCTAGTTTGGGCTCTCCATGCTGATTTTGATGCGTCCATTGTCATCACGCTCCGTGGGCCGCGCCATCAATTAGTTATAGTTTTGATGCGTCCATTGTCATCACGCTCAAAACAAAAGATTGACACTTCCGTTGGTACGCTAGCGAGCATGTCCCCCCCACCGGGCACGAGAACAAGCGTAGCGCTCTACAGAGACCGGGAAGCAGTGCATCGTGCAGAGGTGACAGAAATGGCGGCACTCCGTGGGGTGTTGGTTTTCACCCTTCTAAATTTTAGACCTTTAAAATGAAAGAGAATCTTATTATTTAAGAGTATTAAATAAAATTTAATGACAAAACTTTTTTCACAGATGAATGTTCATTTCAAGACGAATCTAATGAGCCTAATTAATCTATGTTTTGTTACAGTGATGCTACAGTAACCATCATCTAATTATGGCTTAATTACCCTTATTAGATTCGTCTCGCGAATTAGACCTGAGATTCTGCAGTTAGTTTTGTAATTAAACTTTATTTAATACTTCTAAATAACAAAATTTTCTTTGATGTGACCTCTCTAAATTTTAGATCCCTGAAAACGAACACCCGATGTCTTTTTTTTTTTCCCTGTCGCTTTTCAGATTCATCAGATGATAAAGGTGTCGGCGTTCTGCATGGGTGCATGTGACCCCCGTACGAAGCGATTCCGCATCAAACTTTTTCATCCATCGCCTCGCATTGGTTGATGCTTCTGCCTCTGTTGTCTGCACTCATCTGCGAATGCGCTGCATGCAGGGTCCCCGCCACTTCTGCATCGTTCCATCTGAAGCATGGAACGCTACTGTGTAGTTTTACTGGCTCCCGTGAGAAAGGAACTGGAACTATTCTACACTCGCAGTGTTCCGCTGGTTTAGGGCGAAGCATGAATGAATATATAGCTCAGACTTTATTTCTTTTCTCGAATGAATGAATAACGCATGGTTTTTCTTCCTCGAGAGCACGTATGAGAGAAAAGGCCCTGGCATGTTTGCTGAAAAACATTTTGAAGTCAGATTCGATGACCTCATACACATCGAACGCAAATGGATAGACATTGAACATTATACCACCCCGTGTGTGGCTCCAATCCGAAGAACTTATAAGGATCCATATGGATTTCTCTTTCAGGAAGGGATATGTGGCCACCTATATACGTACCACCGTTGGTTGTGAAAATGATATAATTCTGATCCTGACGCTATTTTTCTTATGTTATCGATGATCCCGTGCAAGTCATCCTCAAACCTATTCGAAACATCCTTGTTTATGATCCATTATCATATCACTTTATACAGTCATATTTCTATAAGGATTTTAATTTTTAATATCGTCTACATAAACTAATCCAAACAACTGAACACACGATCCATTGACATGTCACTTATAATCGAGAACTTTTCCTTCTTACTTCAGTTGATTCAGAACACATTGCTTTGGACCAGTCAGCATAAAATTAAGCTAGTCAGCGTGAAAAAAAAAATACTTCGGACTAGTACGTCAGCATAAAATTAAGCTTCAGATGTGGCACATCGCTTATTTTACACGTGATGGAATATATACCATTTTAATACATTGAATCATGAATGCAATATAATACTATAATTAAGGCACCAGAAATGAAAACATGAAGCACATGACCAATTACGCCGATAGGTACAAACTAACAACTTGGATTTATAGCATATGTGACATGACATTGAGAACACAATGCTTACCTGGAACTTATTGAAGGCATTTCGTTGGAGTCTTTGAGATTCAGTTCAGATTTAAACCTCTATTTTTTTTGCGATGAAGTTCAGATTTATTTTAATTTAGAGGAAAACAAGTTCAGATTTAAACTGAGTTCCATGGATACAAAGAAAGACCTCTGTGGCAAACACCCTAAAAATCATACTACGTAGCATCCATCGTTTACTCACTAGGGCGCAGCCTGCAGCTTTATTCGGCGATGCAAGTAAATTAAACAGCGCAAGCTTGCTGACCGGCGACGAGCTAGCTAGCTACCCGCTGCTGTCCCGCAGCCTGTGGAGCAAGTTGGCGCGGAGGCTGGCTTCGTCCCGCAGCGCGGCGGCCGGCACGTCCACGACGGCGTCCTGCACCGTCACGCCGCCGACGCGGCACACGGACGCGTGCTGCACGTGCAGGTCAAGCGCCCGGAGCGCGCCCATGAGCCGCGCGGGGGCGTGGCCGTGGCGCGCCGCGGCCGTCGTCGTGAGGCGCAGCGACGCCGCGTCGGACCCGACCATCCGCACCTCCAGCTTCTCCTCTTCCTCCTCCTCGAAGCCGACGGCGGCGGCGAGCGAGCGGTGGCCGGAGGAGGACGTCGCCGCGGCCTCTCCGGCGGCTGCGGGACGCGCCGTCGCCTTCCACGCCGCGGCCTGCGAGACCTCGACCTCGAGCTGCTCGACGCGGGCGCGCAGCTCGGTGATGTAGGCGGTGGCGTCAGCGAGGAGCGACGCCTTGTCCATCCGGGACACCGTCGGCACGGCGGCGCGGAGGTCGCAGAACCGGCGGTGGAGCTTGTCCCGCCGCTGCCGCTCGGCCTCCACGTGGCTGACGGCGGGGCCGTCGGAGCGGGGCAAGTGCCGCCGTCCCCGCCGCCTCGGCGCAGCCTCCGGCAGGATCCCGCCGGAGAGGTCGGAGCCCACGTCGGCGCCCCACGCGGCGGCATGCCCTTGTGCCGGCAAGTCGTCGTCATCCAGAAGCCATTGCTCCGGGACCTCGCTGGAGAGGAACTCGAGCACCTGGCTGTCGGCGGCGGAGAAGAAGGAGGCCGGGGAGGGAGGGCTGCTGGTGGAGGAGGTGGGGCGGGCAAGCTCGTCCATTGCACGTCGTACTATGCTGCCATAGTGTCACTTCCCTACAACTGGCATACATATATGATGACAGTGCATTTTACGATAATAACCTCGCAGTTACATACTCTGTCGTGGATCTGATGCAGGGCGACATATGTGTTGCGCACTGAAACAACAGCGGGTAGTTTTGGTATTGAAAAATAAAGATTAACTAGCTACTCGATCTGTGTCCTGATATATAGGACGTTACAATACAAGCATAACGTGCACCAGAGCTAGGCGTTGTGTTAAGAGCAAGCCCAATAAGGGACCGGTGCATAGCAGTGCAGCTCCTCTGGCGTCTATGCACGCGCTCCCGTTGCTTAACAGACGCACCGAGTGAACGACGCAAAAAAGTATTGTTTATTTCGTGTGGGCTCCATATCTTGCTTTGCGGGGTGGGCAGGACAGGCAATCGACGGTCGTCGGCAGGAGCGACGGTGTCCGTGTCAGGAGCACGTTCTCTCTCTTCTATATTGATTTTTTACTCACGTAGTGGTCGATTCGACCGCTGTTGGGCTTGCTCTAAGAGTAGATGGAGAGGCGTCTATTGCACTGTTAAAGAATGAGTTCGTGCATCAGCTACAGGATTTCAGACTAGAACAAATGCATGCCCTCCTGAGAGAGGGAGAGGATGACACGATTCTTTCGATCTCACTCTCTGCACGAAGCATATGCTCGTGTTACTCGAGCTCCTCGTGTTGCTGTTCCGCGTAGCATACTCTGGGGGCGTTTTGGGCAATAGCTCGAGTGGCCTCCACACGCGTGGTACGGAACACAAAGCAGACGAGCGGCACGTATGCTAGTATCTTTTGACAAGTCAGAACGCACGTGGGTTCGTACGTGGCATGGGCCAAGTACCAACATATACACTCACGTGTTTGTTATGGTCCAATGCGGCGGAAAAGGACTTCTACCATTACTGTTGATGGGGGCCCCTGAGGCCATTCGTGCCGGATAGTAACGTGTACTCCTACAAAAGATAAGGAAGAAAAGAAACCCAGCAGTATGAGTGTACAACTGCAGTCACAATCAGAAGAGGACAACCTATCATGCTTTGACATGTGGCACCTCGCTCTCATCATAATTGTACACCAGTGTCGAAGCAACGTTCCTCCTACAATCCTACCACTGTCCAAGTATATCAAGTGGAAAGAATAATATTTTGGGGGACTGTTGAATCCATAACTTGTTGACATGTTTCTTTGTGGAGCCAATTCGCATAAAAGTTGTGCTTCTATTTTTTTTTCATTCGAATGCTGATGACCAAATTTAACATTATACACTTGTAATTGGTCCAGATAGATGCAAGCATATAGGTCTATATCAGGCACCATTGTCAGGTGGAGCTGTCATAGATTCAATTGGCAAACCACACCGACAGGCGGAGCTCTCAGGTGGCACAATTAGCAACAAGGGGAGCTCTCACAGAGAGAGAGAGAGAGAGAGAGAGAGAGAGAGAGAGAAGCGCTCTTGGCATAGACAATCTTATGGTTTACCACGTTATGGATTAGTATGTGTTGATCTGATAATGGACCAAGGTCGTAACGTTTTAGGATGCATGCAGATGGGTCCGTACGTTTTTTTTTTTTTGAGCACATGATGGGTCCGTACGTAGGCTACATTTGCTTGCATCGGACAGATGGCTCACCTCCATCCCTGGCCCGGATGGCCCGTTCGGTGGCCGAGCAACAGTCTGCGCGTTCTAAAGTTTAGACCCTCTAAAGTTTTGGCCACCGCTGCAACGTCAGAGACCGAGAAACAAACTGCATAGGCCACTGGTCCACCTTGCAACTTGCAGCGTACCATCATGTCTTGCATTGCTGTTTTATGCACGACCTCCACTGAGAATACTGTATGGCTTCATTAAAATGTGGAACAGAATCGTTGCAGGTATAGCAGAAAGAGAGGTTATGCACATACATAAAAGTCTAGAACCATGGAGTATCCGAAGAGGGAGTGTCCTTATGGTATTGGACAGTGATGTACCAGCGTGTTGCTGAACTTGTAAGTTGCCCACATCTGAGCAATAAAATCCCAACGTTCACGTTAAAAAAGAGAGAGAGTCTGGAAGCATGTTTAGATTTCACCTTTTTTTTTTGTGAGTTTGATTATGCATATAAAAATGTGATTATTTATTAGTTTGGATAGTATATATGTGATATATATTTCACCTGGTAATATAATCGCATAACTTATACCATTCTTCGGGGAAGCCACACATGCGTCTGGGCCCTATTTGGATGCAAAGTATTTTTAAAGTATTGACAAAATACCACGGTTTTTAAAAATACCATAGTTTTGGTAAATGAGTTGGTGTTTGGATGCAACCAACTCCATAGTTTTGGATACTGTGGTATCTCTAAAACTGTAGTTTTTTTGCAGTTTTGAAAACTCCAGTAAGAGTTTTTTCTTCAGTAATTTGGCCCTTCTTTTTAAGGTCGTTAGTGGGAGTTTCCGATGTATATTAAGAGCCAACTATGCATCGTTGTTCTGTTGAAATATGGGCAAACATTCACCACAAAAAATATGGGTAAGCAGTCGCGAACGTTTTTCTTTCGCATTTGTAATTATTCTTGACAAATATTCATTTTGCTATTTCTGGCTTTGCCATACCATCTGTTATCTTAATTATGACCAAGAAAATGAACCACCGTATCCTCTAGCAAAGACTAGAAATACGATCACGTCTTACAGCATGACATGATACACTTTTAAGGTCAAACTGAAGTCAGGTACAATATAATTCAAATTTACTCCCAAGATTTAACTTCTTGGACTTGTAGATCTAATCCTTTTTGTTTTATTAGTGAGAGTTGATCTGGTACAATGTCCGACAAAACTTACAATATACCATTTGAAGAGACAAAACTTCAGTACAAGATACAATGTCCAACACAACTTACAATTACTTCACAGATACCAATTTAACTTTTGTACTATGTGACAATTACATACACAACTATTAGTAATATAGAGTTATTAATAAACAACATATTGTACAAGTTTTTGTGCCATTGTCTTTACGTGACATGGCAAAAACTCAACGTTTGTTGTCTAACTATTGTACATTCCCTTAAGCATCGTTGATGGAAATGGAAGGAGAGCACAATCTAGAAGTGTGCATCGAATTAAATCCTCCCATCAAACGCAACCTAACTTAATTTTAGCGGCAATCTTTTTCTAGCGTTGCATCGATCGCCACTAAAAATAACCAGCAACGAGCATCATCGGTACGTATGTCAAACGTAGATTCATGCAGCCAGCTTGACTTGTCGCCAGAGCAAGTGCCATGCATGGCCGATCGACACCGGACATCGTCGACCTGCACGAGCTAGCTTAATTAAGTGATAATTTGATCACAGAAAGCCGAGGCAGCCACTTCCCTGGAGGCGGTGAAGCAGCGCCGCCCGGAGCCAGGCCTCGTCCTGCAGCGGGCCGGCCGGCACGTCGACGACGGCGTTCTGCACGGTGACCCCGCCGGCGCGGCACACGCACGCGTGCTGCAGCGGCAGGTCCATCTGCCGGAGCGCGTCCATGAGGCGCGCCGGGCCGTGGCGCGCCGCGGAGGTCAGCCGCAGCGCCGCCGCCTCCGGCCCCAGCATCCGCACCTCCAGCTTCTCCTCCAGCCCCAACGACGCCGCGGCGGCGGAGGGCGGCGGTGCTCCCGCCCCCACGCCGCCGGCGGCGTCCTGCTGCTGCTGCTTGGCCTCGGCCTCGAGCTCCTCGACGCGGCCGCGCAGCTCGGCGATGTATGCGGCGGCGTCGGCGAGGAGCGACGCCTTGTCCATCCGGGTCACCTTGGGGACGGCGGCTCGGAGGTCGCAGAACCGGCGGTTGAGCTTGTCGCGGCGCTGCCGCTCGGCCTCGACGTGGCCGTCGCCGCCGCCAGCCCGAGACGACCCGGGCTTCCGGCCCCGCCGCTTCGCCGCAGGCGCCGGCGCCGGCGGCTCGCCGGACATCTGCAGCAGGTCGGTGTTGTCGGCCGCGGCGCCATTGCCCCAGAGCGCGTCCAGGTCGTCATCGTCAGCCCCCACGCCCAGCCATTGGTCCGGGATCTCGCAGGACGCGAACTCGAGCGCCGTGGTGCTGCCGCCGGCGACAGAGAACAGCGAGGCCGGGGAGGACGGGTTGCCCAAAGGCCTGGGGTAGACGAGCTTATCCATGGCAACAACCACACTAGCTTCCTTTGGGAGGGTAGCCGTCTAAACCTAAAAACGGCAGCTTTTGTTGTGGTGGGGAGAGCATGTTGCGCTACAATCACGGTGATTGACGGAGATATAGGCATTCCATTTCAGGTGGGGAATTGAACACTTGCAATTCCGTACCTGGAATAATGATCCTATTTACAATACTAACCTCGCGTGGCGACTTGATACAGCTTAGAATTAGATTCAAGTGAAACTGTTGGTTTCCTTGGGCCTCAGGTGAGATGATTCTGGAGATGTTATGTTATGCACTTGGATGGAAATCCGAGGTTTCTGAGGGTGTTCCGGCAGGAATTATGGTTCGTGGTGGGGATGAGCCGAGCCAATCGAAATGCATGCATGCCACAAATTAAGGGTGTGTTTGGCAGGACTTCGGCTTATTCTGAAAACAGTTTATTCTGTAACTTATTTGTGAAAATAGCTTTTTTAACTTATTCTGGCTTATCTGTGAAAACAGCTTATCCTATCAAAGT
This sequence comes from Eragrostis curvula, assembly GCA_007726485.1. Taxonomy (NCBI): domain Eukaryota; kingdom Viridiplantae; phylum Streptophyta; class Magnoliopsida; order Poales; family Poaceae; genus Eragrostis; species Eragrostis curvula. Next base: position 2,533,639 of record RWGY01000051.1, on the reverse strand, counting down.
GTTTGGCAAAACAGCTTATTCTGTCTTTTCTGAAAACAGTTTATCCTGCTAAAATGTTTCTAGTGCCTCTGTCCATTTAACATGGCTATACACGTGAATCCGATTGTTTCAGCTTACAAATAAAATGTTCCAAACATAAAAACTATTTTCTGGCACATCATTTGACATATACATATAATTTGAAAATGAAACAAATAATCTTGCCAAAAGCCCAAAATCCTAAACCCAAAATCTCACGCAGCCCAAGCCTAAAACACTGAGATATTAGCACGATGGGCTTTATTGGCCCAACACAGAAATAGAACGTGAGGGAGAGATCGAACAAAAGGATGTTCGTGCTCCTCTGTTCCAGACGCCATGGATGAGCTCCAGAAGCTCTCAAATCCACAAGGGGAAAGGAAAGTAGGGCGGCTAGGAGTTAGGGGAATCAAAGGAGTAGGCTATGGTGCATCTAATTGAGGCATTAATTTGAGGAGGGGCCAAGGGAAACAGCGGCTGCGACGGGCACGGAGGGCGGCAGCCATGGCTACTCGGTTGTGTGGCTCGGGGGAGAAGGAGAGGGGGCGACTGAGCAGAATTGGGAGGTAGAGGGGACTGGGGTGGAGCTCACCTGGCGCACTGGGCGGCGACAGCGCACGAGCACGTGAGGCCGCATTGGGCAGCGGCCGCGCGAGGGCGTGCTGGCGGCGACCGAGACGGGTGGCAGCAACGCTGGGTGGCGCGAGGGCGACGAGCGAGGGGCAAATCGGAACAAGGAGGTATGTGTCAGAAAAATAAGCTGAATGAGCCACTATTTTCGGCTTCTGTTGCTAGTTCATTTTGCAGAAGCGTTTTTTTCCTTCAAAAGCTCGTAAGCGCTTCTTCTCAAGGATGTTTGGCACGACTTCTCTTCTTTTTTCTATAAGCTGACAGTGAAGCTGCTCCAAAAGCAGATGCCAAACACACCCTAGAGCGCGTTATGGTCATTCCACAATTGAGTCGGTACATGAATCATTTTCCCACACGTACGTCATGGTCCTATGAACAGAACCTATCTGCCTCGTCTGCCCCACACGAGTCGGACGAAAAGACTTTGTGTATCACAAGATCAGTTTGATGTGGCCGGTGAGGGATTGAGGCGCCACACATGTCACATCCCCGGCGCCGCTACCTTTGGGTGTAGCTTAGGCCGTGTTTGGATCCATAGGACTAACAAGTAGTCATAATTAAAAATTAGCTAATTAATTATTAGTTAATTAACAATTAGTTAGTTGCATATTTGGAGTCTTGACTAATTATTAGTCTAACCTACAAGAAAATATCTGTTCTGCCCTTGATTAATTGTTCGTCTATCTATATTTGAAAGGATAAGGGGCAATATTGTCTTTTCATGTTTTGTTGCAATCGTTAGTCCCTATTAGTTGGGTTGGACTGACTAATAGGATTGCTATTAGTCCTTTGATGGACTAACAATTAGTTCTACCTATTAGTTCTTCTGTTTGAAGTCTCATGGACTAAAAATTACTCAACTAATAATTAATCTCTTGGATCCTAACAGGTCTTAATTACCATATTTGTTTTGAAACTATTGGTAGCTCATGGCCGTGCTGAGCTGGTCCGTATCGCACCACTGCATGCACCGCCGGTTGCCCCGCGTACAGTGGCCGGAGCTCCAGTTCCCATGTGATCTCTGAACCAATGGCCACGGCCAGCCTCCCCGACGGCCGGTCCCAACGCCCAACGTGTTTCTGGCTTGTTCAGCAAAACGCGCACCTTTCTTCTACCTTCGGATTTGCTTGCGTACACGGTTCTGCCCGGCTGCAGCGCTTAGCCGCCGAGCTCCATCTCCGTTCTTTGTTGATAGAAAAATGGTAGCCCTTTTACAGTGCCCAATACCATTGGTATTATACCAATGGTATCTCATAGGGCACTTCTGTAATTGGTACATATATTAACTAAATTAATTTAGTTTGTCATAAGGGAAAAACAATGCAATTATTCTTGGGGATCATCGTGGCTGCCGATCCCGTAATAGCAGCCCTACCCTACCGCCTGGAATATCTGGAACCAGCTGCTTCGGATCTGACTACAATTGTAGGAGCAACTCACCGTTCTTTTCTACTAGTATATTTACAACACCGAAATTCAAGGATTTGATTTATCCCGCGAAGGATCACATATTCTCAACCAATGATTGCCGAAGCAACAGTTCATCACTTGAACGAGCGTCAGGGACAGGCAGAGGACTTTTGCACGTACTAGATCTCGGTGATGCCCTTTTCTCCATCCCTCATCACCGGATCTCGGCGAGCACCAGGAGGTAGATGACGTCCCAACGTCCGAGGAAGACCAAGAGGACGACGTGGAAGACAGCCACGGGCTCTACTCCTTCAGCCCCGCCAAAGGCCCCGCCGCCTTCAGGAATCAAAGCTCGACGTGGTCGACGACCAGCAGCTGTACCGCGTGCGCAATGCAGACGCTTGGTCCATGGTGTCGGACAGCCATGACCTGAAGCTTGCGCGGAATCCAATCACATACGGTTGTGCCCCTACCATCGCCGCTACCTCAACTTGAAGATCCGCCGCTGCTACCGTAGCTGAACACGAATGACACAGATATGAAATGAACTTGATGACGGTTGTTCCATTAGGAAAAAGATTTCGCCAATTACAAGTTTGCCATTTAGTTTCTCTTTCCTAAAATGCCCTGGTGTTATTGATACCACTTAAAAATACTAGTGGTACTAGAGGTAGGAGAGGAAACAATCTGAGCCGTCGAATCATAAATACCACCAGATACTGGTAGTATTATTTCACTGGTATGAGGCACCGTAAAACTTCTCAAAAATGGACGATACCTAGAGACCTTCCTTCTGGATTATGGCGCAAGTAAAGGAACAGAACTATCTTCTACCGTTAATATCTTGCTAACATTTACTATTGTTTATACAATATATCTTTCCTATTTAATTAATCAAGCTCCTAAGAAGTTCAAGCTTGAACTTCTTAAGAAGTTGCCCTCCTCTCGTTTCTTCAGAAATAAATATATGACCGTTAAAGGTCAAGCTAGAATGTTCATATATATCGTTTGAGTATTGTCAAAAAACAGTATCGTTGGACTAATGTCCGGTGCACAAATTGTCCTAACATGTCTGAGCCTTCTTTAATTTTCAAGAAATGAAATAGGAAAAAATAAATGACGTGACATCGATCCATGTCAGTGAACAAAATAATTAACTCGACTTGAAGTTGTCATATGCTTTGAGTAGTTCGTAAGGGCATAAGAGCCTGAAAGAGGAAGTATTACCAGCTGCCAAATTTGAGAAGAAAGAGACACACTTGCAACTCTTTTAATAACAGTTTTACTTTTACAAATATCTACTTGTACACTTGAAATTTGAGAATGGTGTGGGTAATTATTCGTTGATTCCAGAATACTTAAATTTACTAGATTTTTACATAAATTAAGGGCCTGTTTGGTGCAGCTCCCGGGTGCTTCGGCTTCACCTGACATTTTACTGTTCAAACACTGTAGCGTGGAGCAGATTCCATTTTCAGGCTGAAAGGAACGGGAGCAGGCGAAGCTGCAAAAACCAGCTCCTCCAGCTCCTTGCTACAGCAAACGGTGGTGGAGATGGAAACCGCTCCCGCTCCTTGCTACAGTAGACATACAGGACTTTTGTCAGACGAAGCCGAAGCGCCGAGGAGCCGCACCAAACGGCCCCTAAATCAATAGAGAGTGCTGGTCGAAACTAGCTTCAGTAATTGCATCATGCGAATGTCCAACTCATTTGTGGGCGGAGAGGGGGTTCTATGAAGAAAGCTAATGGTGTATACAGCTCAAGCAAGAGATAACCTCAGTAAGTAACATGAGAAGCTCAAGAAACGCGTGCGGAAGAGTATTGTTGCAAAAAATTGATATAATAGTGTATTCCGTAGAAAGGTCAACTAGCTAACAAAAGAGAAAACAGTATCATCTGTCACCTCGCACGGATCGCGGCACTTTCGATCTAACTGTTGGGGAGCGTGCATGCCTTTCTTGTACTGCATGGGCTTGCCTTCCGTGGTTAGACATCTTTCGTATTGTTTACAGTGAACTTCTTGTAAGCTGAGTAGTACTGAAAGAGTTCACACAGCGGCATATCGCTCGTGGTTCTTTTGCAGCTGGATTTGATGTTCTTATCACACACATGACCGTGACCTATGCGGTGGGAACGCGGTGGTGATCGAGGTATGCAATGATGTGGCCTTCATGACACAGTGCTTGTGAGATGTAAATCTTGTTACTACCTCCGGTTTTTTATGTGACGTTGGTTAGTTCAAATTTGAGCTAACCAACTGTAACACCCCAAATATTTGATAAATTTGGAGGCTACTATAAAACAACTAAAACCTACTAAGTATAAAAATTATTCAAAATTCCGACAGAGCCTCCTTTGTATTTCCAATTACCCGCGGGCATACAACAGCATAAATAAGCATAATTATAATAGATAAGCAATATCCAACCATCACCACCATTAGTCCATACGACCATATCAACCACCGAACAATAACCAATGATCTAGCAAACTAATATAGAAGCTAAGTAAAAGTAAATGTGTGTGTGTTCAAATAATGTTCTATTTCCCCTCCGAAGATGCATGCTTTGATCATCAAGTACCTGAAAACCAAATAAACACAAGAGTGAGTAAAAACACTCAGCAAGTACAATTCGGAACTAGAAGAACAAATACCAAGATGAAGAACAATGGGAAACCAGAATCAAAGGAACCTTATCTTGGAAACAATAATGAAACAGTAGTTTCCGTCTGAAACGGACAGCACTTGAATACATCCTTACCATTTACCGGTAAAACCGAGCAAGTGGGGCCAACACTTACTCACAGGAACTTGAATATAAGAACCAAATTGCACAACCGGGGTTATACAAACCCCGGCACTTGAATAATATGAAAAGGAACACATGAACCTTGAATATTCGACAAAAGAATAGAAATCTTGAAGCCAAAATCATATGAAGTGAAAAACATCGAATGAAGCACATCCAAAGAGAATATAGAAACAGCAGTCAAATTCACATAACAAAGAAGTTCGTCATTGCACTTGCCTTAACCTCGGCGAAACATTGACGACACGTCCTTAACACGGAGCTTTCAAGACCTGTTGAGTTAAAGCTACTCTTAGGAGCTATTTTGATGCACAAACAACCTATTTATCGGAACATCGAAACCATTCTCTTATCCAAGCAAAAATAAGCTTATTCATCAATTAATTGAAATTCATAACTGAACTGCTAACTGTTCTACCCATAACTTTCAAATTTCCTAAGCTAATGTTACAAATGAATACATTCTAAGAATTTACAGAGAATTTCCTACAACTTTCCTAATAGCAAGTTCTGCTGCAAAATTCGCAATTGGGCCGAAAATAATTAAGTATGAAACTGCACAGATTAGGAAATCTTTAGACAGTAGTACTAAAAATTCGTTTTCTCCCTAACCACTTATCAGAATCGTATGAGACCAGCGCAGTTGGAAAGATAAAAACAGTATCTACAACTTTCCTTATTGGCCGATGATCAGAATCCGAACCAATTAATACCAGATTTAGGATTAATCCGACTGTCAGAACTCATGCGACATGTGACGACGATTCTGACCAAATAAACTCATCTATGAACAGCTAGGGACTTCTTAGGATTAAACCTGGTCGCAAGAAACTCCGATTTGCAAGTAAACTTCCCAATTCCACGAATTTCCCCTTCATGAATTCATTCGAAGTCGGAATCTCGCGTATGAGTAGTCAAATGGACTCGTTTCGACGAGCTCTACGCATCTACGGTTTCCGATCGTCCATCCGAGTAACGGTTCAAAAGTCAAATTTTGGTCAACTTCGGGAGTCTTTTTGATTTACTATTTATTTTGTGTTAAAAAACTTGGGATATTACACCAACGTCATATAAAAAAGTATGGCGAGTCTTATTTAACTGGTGTGTGGTGTGATGCCGGTCACGGTAGAAATCCCTTGTTCGTATGATGATGTGTACGCACGTCATTTTCCTCCTTAAAGGTACAGTGTTACTTGAGTCTTTGGCATCTCTTTTTGCAAGATCATACATTATAACGTGTCATTCGGATCCATGGATATTAATCTCTTTGTTGCGGTTTTGGCTGAAGGGGCAAGACTTGGAAATTATAGATTGTTTGGTTCATGTTGTGCCGTAAGATAGACTTGGAAATTATAGTAGGTCGTTTGAAAATTATAGATTGTGGTAAGTATTACCAGCTACCAACACCAAGAATATAGTGTCTTTCTTCATAAAACACAAAGGAATGTTAACTACAGCATTACAATTAGAAGAAGAGATATGCTTGCAACTTCATGTATCAAAAGTTGTACAAATAAATACCTTGTCTGTACACTCGAAAATGACATGGGCAATTAGTTAATGCAAAAATACTTTAATTTTACAAGGTTTTATACATAAACTAAATCAATACAGAGTGGTAGTCGACACTAGCTAGTATACTAGTGAATCATTTGAATGTCCAACGCCCCACTCATTTGGGGGCAGGGAGGAGGGAGCTAGGGTACTATGGGTGCGATTGGTTTCCTTCTGAGTCCAGCCTGTCTCGTATGTACCATGCAGGCTCCCGTCAACCAAGCTTAGCTCGTGCAGGACGTAGTTGTTCGGTTGCTTGTATTGTCACATGCAGGCCACGGTCAGCTTATGTTTGGATGCCTGCGGTGCACGAAATTTAGAACTAGCAGATTGGAGCGCATGCATCCCTCGGGCCAGGCCGCCCAGAAACGGAATTCATTTTCGTTTCTCGGGAGCTAGGCTGAGCAGCGCCAAAAGCACCTGACGGGACAGGCTCAACTGGCTGTGCAGCCGTCCAAACACGTCGTGCCTGCATGCCACGAGCCAGGCTGAGTGAAATACAACCAACCAATCGTCCCCTATGAGGAAGAAAGCCAATGGTGTATACAGCTCAAGCAAGAAATAACCTTAGAAAGCAACATGAGAAGCTCAAGAAAAACGCGCAGTCAAGAAAACAGATATAATATTATATCCATTTGTGAATAATACTATTATACACCCGTACGTTTCTGGTTTGAGAGAAGGTAAACGAACAAAACGGGTAACAGTATCAGCTGGAGCGACATCTTGTCTTGCTGCTGAGGGACCACTTTAATAGCTCGGAAAACAAATTAAACAAGAAATAAGCTGTGGTCTCTAGCTAGCAAAACCTACATGCATCAACATCAATGCATCATGCTGGGAGCTAGTGGTCACCCCGCACTGATCAGGTCCTTTCGATCTAACTGTTGGGTTAAAGAGCTTGCACGAAATGCCTTTCTTGTGCTCCATGAGGTTGGGGTTCCTAAGAAAAAAATAATCTTGTAATATGGCAACGTGAGTCTATTCAAAGAGATCGCATTGGCGTATCTCTCTAGCTAGCTCTCACATTCTTATCACACAAGCGAAAGGACGTATAGACTAGTGATTACAAAAGACTCAGTAGCATCTCAGGTCTTAAGTTTAACTTTCGTGAAAGCGGATTTTTTAGATTTAACGGCTTTGTGCTTTCAGTGATAGGCGACGTTTCAGTCGACAATGAGATATTAGTGGTGTTTCATCAATCTCGAGGATTTGCTGGCTCAGTTTTTGAAGATGCTCATAAAGGTAGAGTTTACGTACGCCCATTCATAGAGTGAATGTGTGTGTGTTATGAATATTTGAGTTGTACTGTATAATGGTAATAAAAAATGACGTTGTTATCACACAAGCATCGTCCTTATCACGCATAAGCATGAGCACGACGCCGCGAGACACGTTCCTTTCACGCGTGGGCATCGTCGTCGTCTTCTTAATGTAAGTCAGGTGTCCATCACTGATGACCGCTACTGCAGAGACTGCAGTCAAGCAAGGACAACGCGAATCCCTGGAGAGATTGCGTTGCTGCAAAAGTCCCTTTTAGAAAAGAAATTGGAGTCGTCCAGAAAAAGAAGAAGGTGAAAAACGCGCATGGCCTAGCCCAGGACATGCCAAAGTAGAAAGTTTTGGAATTTTGACTTTATCTTCCGGCCTCCGTACGATCGAGCAGCTTAGCTGATCGTGCTCGGCAGCTCGGCCAAAGCTTCAGATAATCAGAGCACTCTGGTTTTCCAGACAGAGGACGAAGGGAAACCTGGACTGCTTCCTTTAGAGCTTCAGACATCGCTTCGTCGATAGCGTAATTTTCTACATCCTATTTAGCAAAGAAATCAGCGATCGGCACCTCTAATTGGCAGCATGGTCCCTCGCAAAAATAAATAAATAAAAAATGGCAGCATGGTCGGTGCTGCACCAGACTGGAGAGTTTAGCTCCCACCATCCCGCGGACGACGACGACGACCATGCGTCATCGACGCCGGTGGCGTGATCGTCCTCTACACGTTGCGAGCATGGCATCCAGTAGGCTGGCCCAGCATCCGAGTGACGATGGGCTCCGAGTAAATAGACTAGGCCGCCCTCGGCCAGCCTGACCCCAACTGGATCATAGTTGTTCCCCTCAAAAAAAAAAGAAAAAAAAAGAAAAAGAAAACTGGATCATAGTTGTTACTTTGGAAGATAACTTTTCTTTAAAAAAAATTTACTTAGAGCATCTCCAACCAATTCCCGAAACTTGGGCTTAAAAAAAAACCAACTCCCAAAACTTGTTCTCAAAATCATTTTCTGGGTAGTGAAGGTAAAAAACGCTTCTCCAAGAGCTCGTAATAATCACTCTTAAATATCGAGAGTTGCCGATCAAAGCAGCTCAAGTGGTTAGATTTGACAACCTCTCGCTACATATCAGCTCTGTAACATCCCAAATTTTCAAAGCCATTAAAAAAGAATAAAAATCACTCCAAATTTAAATTTTTCTCCCACTCTTACCTTTCCATGAATTTTTAAAACAAAATACACTAAATAAATTCAAATCTAGTTAGAATATGAAATTTTTTAAATATTAAAAACTAGTGCTCAAGTGTTTGCTTTCATTAAAATTCACTAAAAGTTTGAACTTTTGAATTTACAACAAATTAAAATAAATGCATGATTCAGATCTCTAGCAAATTCACCTTGAATTCAAAAAGTTTTGATTTTGAAATCTTGCAAAAAGTTCATCATGTGCATTTCTGGTTTTATTTGAATTTATTTAGCTTAGTTGTTTGGTTTTTATTCTTGTTTGAATTTGAAATCCATTCAAATTTGTTCCAACTCAAATCACAGGAAAAAGAAAGCCTTTTTCCTAATTCCTGACCCATCTCGGGCCGAATCCATCCCCCGGCCCAGTCCACTCATCCCTCTCCTCTTTTCTTTTCCTCTCCCACGCCAGCCCGCCATAGGCCCAACAGCAGCCCAGTCCAGCCCAGCCTCCTCCACCTCTTCTCCCCCTGGACTCACTGACGAGCGGGCCCCGTTCGTCAGCCTCTTCTCCCTCATCCAGCCAGCGCAGGGGCGCCCATGCCGTCGCCATGTGAAGCTCATCGACTCGACATCACCGCCACGTGAACCTCGCCCCGTTCCATCCCATCGACGCCGCTGTAGCCATCCCGAACCGTCGTCACCAGCATGGCTGCCCATCCCCTGCCATCGCGTCGCGTCGCCAACTGCCCCGACGACCACGACCGAAGACCGGCGACCGAGCTTGACTGCCCCTCCCGGCCTCCCTCTCTCTCATCTCGCACATAAAACGACGCGCAACACTCCTCCCATCCTTTCCCCACTCACAGCTCCCCACTCCGGTCGCCATCGAGCTCGAATCGAGCTTTTTCCCCTTTTCTTCTCCCTCGCCGGCCGCCGCCAAATCTGCCCTCCACAGCAAGCCACGCGTCTCCACGACCCTTCACCGAGCTCCGCGTCGACGCACTGCCCCTCTGGAACCCTTCCCCGTCGAGCCTTGAGCCACAGACGCGCGAGCGCGCAGCTCCGCCGCGCGCCGCCGCACGCCGCCGCGCGAGCTCGACGCGGCCATCTTCCCGGCCGCGTCCCGGTCATCACGCGCGCGCACCACCTCCGTCACGTTGCCGCGCACCTCTTCGACCCCCGCGAAGACGACACGCAGCTCGCCCTTCCCCTCTCCACCTCGCGCCGCCGCCGCGCGTTGCGGTCCTCCTCGTCGCCACGCGTCTCTGCCTCCTCCCTCGACGACGTAAGAACGTCAAGCTCAGCGACGACGTGCCGCCCCTTCTGGACCCCTTCTCCGCCTTGCTTCGCCATCGGGGGTCCTTCCGCGACGAGCGTCACCGCCGTGCCAAGCCTCACGACGCCGCAGATGCATCCCGGTCGCCGCACGTCATCAAGAAGCCCCTCCGTGAGTTCGCCTCCTCCTCCTCTTGCTCCTCGTTCAAACGCCATTGAATTTGGCCCACCGGAGCGTCGGAACGGCCGCTTCGGCGAGGTCTGGCCATGGCGCCGCCGCGCGTGATGCCGCCGGCCACCGCGCACCGCCGCCCTTCGCTCTGAGCCGCTCAAACCAAAATCAACGGCCTGGATTACATACTCCTTCGGGTTATGTAATCGGTCCACCGTGGACCCGTGGACCACGGCCCCCGACCGGTCCACGACTCTCGTGGACATGGTCCACGGCTTTTCCAGTAGGAAAATAAACCTAGAAATTCTAGAAAATCCTAGCCCCTGTACATTTACAGTTAACCCCCTGATCTTTTGCATAATCCTGTTTAGGTCCTGTCTTTTTACAGAAAAAACCTTATACTTCTCTATAATTATCTTTTAGCCCCTGTCTTTTTACACCGAGGCCCCTAATCTTTCTGTAATTACATTTCAGTCCCTATAACCTTTCTGTTATTCCAAATATGCCCTTGGTATATGTTGACGGTCCTTACGACCCATTTTTACCGTCAACTTTATGCACCTTTTGGAACCTAACACCATCACCAAGGGTAGACATAGGGCTTATTTCTAACAAATTCTACTAGTCTTGGTGAAATTATGAGTGCAGGTGCAATTCATATAAAAAGGAGGGAATTCATGCCAAGAAAGCCACAACATATCACTCCAAGAAAATCAGCATCGGCAGCCGAGGAAGATATGCACAAAAAAGGATACAAAACCTATCCAACTTGGGCCAAACCACCAAGACACATCATTAGGACCCAAAGGGGGACTCCTTGGTCCAAGCCCAAGCAAGATATCCCTCTGGCAAACCCACAGTCATCGCAGGATCACACACGATGGAGAAAAGGCCATAATTCAGCCACCTGGACTCTCCCTGGGCTATTGCACCAAGGTCAAACATCATAAGGGACCAAAGGAACACTAGCAAAAGGCCCAAGACCTGAGGAAACAAGAGGGGGTCGGCCGACCTGCCCTTCCCAGGTCGCCTGACCTGCTCTGAAGCCCAACAGGGCCCATCTTTGGCCTGCTGGCAGCCACCGACGTCCTGAAGTCGGTTCCACCTACAATCAATGCATTAAGGCGGTGGTTAAGGTGGTGGAGGCCTCCCAAACCGACCTACCAAGGCTATAAATAAAGGGGTACCCCCCTCCTCTCAAGATGACATGACACAACACATTGACACCAAGAGGAATCCATTCTCTAGCATTAGACTAGTCTCTAGGCTGTAGAGGAGTAGAGGGGAGAGTTTGGTAGAGGAGAGGGCTGTCCTCCCTTTGTGAGGACTTAGCCCAATCTTGTATCTTGAGGATACTTGCTAATAATATATTGTTCGTCGTTCGTTTTTCGTTCGTTCGTCGTTCGTTCATCGTTCGTCGTTCGTTCATCGCTCGTTCGTCGTTCATCGCATATCAAGTAAGTATCAAGGTCCACCTCAATAGAATTAACTTCTTTATTCCTTATGACTTATGATTGTACTAGTATGATAGCCATGTGCTTTCTATGTGGTTGTTATCTAGTCATGATTGGTTGCTTCATGCTTGACATGTCTTTATTCATTCGTTTATGTCCTTACACTCGATTCATGCATGAAGTGGTGAGACATGCTCGGGCCCATGACTTGTTAATCCGTAGGGTTAGAGTTATGTGCGATATAGATCGTAGCTTGTTAATCCGCAGGGTTAGAGTTACGCATGTCTCACCCATTGACTTGATGATCCGTAGGGTCAGAGTCATGCATGTTCTAGCACTTGATCTGCTGATCCGTCGGGTCAGGATTAGGTGTACTCTTATTCCCGACTTGATGATCCGAAGGGTCAAAGTCCCGTGGGAATCGAGAGTACTGTTTAGCAATGTGAGCGTGGTGCTTAGGTTGATAAACAGCTTTGAGTGTTTGGTTGTCTGCTTGAACAAGAGAAGGTCTGGCAGCGAGGACTTAATTGCCTTGCTGTCACGTGACCCTAGGACTGGCATAGGGACTTAATAGCCCTAGTGTCACGTGTCCTGGTAGAGGGTTGCCGGTAGGTGGTGACAGCCCTGCTGTGCCTAATCCTCTTTGTTCTACGGTAGATAGTCTTGATTGCCTGGTAGAAGGAATGCCGGTAGGTGGTGACAGCCCTGCTGGTTACCTCCCTTGTTCCAGGTTGACATAAAGCTTAGACTTGTATGTGTTGCATGAGCAGGAATATAAGAAGTACATAAGGACCCATCTCGGCTCTCTGCTCAACCCCTTTTAGCCTAGGCTTAGTTCTAGTGTTAGATTGGATTGCTCTGGTTGTGTTGTCACTACTACCCCTGATTATTATCCTTACCTCTGTTTAGACCTTGGTACATTATTAGTTATGTGATTATGAACTTTGCTATTTCGTAAACCACCGCCTTCCCTGTGGAAAATACGATACCCTTGAATACTCACGGGTGAAGTGCTACAACGGTATTCTCCGTGCGCTTGCGGATTTATCTGTGACCGTAAGAAATACCAACAAGCATTTCTGGCGCCGTTGCCGGGGAAGGCACTGGTTGAAGAGTCACTAGCATTGTTTATAATTATATTTCTTTTAAATTACCACTGTCTAGATAGGTCTACCTTTGCTTTGTTTTCCCTTTATGTGAAAACAGGGTAGTGTACCTCTGGCGTTGACCTAACGAGGCAATACACAGAAAATTAAGAAGTAATCTTGAGACGAACAGAACCGCGAGTCACCCATCCTCAAGAATACTCTCCACAGTCAAGCCAGCTACACCCGCACCATCAAGCTCAACACCAATGGGTCAAAAGTTTTCCCACGAATACTCCGCAGCTACACCCGCACCATCAAGATCAACACCAATGGGTCAAAAGTTTTCCCACGAATACTCCGCTGCCGTTGTTGACCGTGTAGCAATTGGGCCACACGTCAGCACTGAAGACGGAAACTTCAGACTTAGAGCCAGCCAAATCCACATGGTGCAGGCCAATCCATTCCATGGTACGGCCAACGAGGACGCAAACGTTCATCTTCATAAATTCCTGAAAGCATGCAAAACCTTGTCCATCAAGGGAGTCAACCAAGATGACATCCGACTCCGTCTATTTCCCTATTCTCTTGTGGGGGAAGTAAGACAATGGTTCTATGCCAACCCAAGTGTTGCGACTACTTGGGATGATTGCTCTGAAGCGTTCCTCGAGAAATACTCTCCAAGAGGCAAAGCCTATGCCCTTCATGTACAGACTCCAAACTTTTGGAGAGCACAAGAAGAATCCATTCCTAAAGCATGGGAGAAACTTCAAGATTATTTGACAACATGCCCTGATCGTGGAATGGATGATTGGACAATATTGATCAATTTCTACCATGGGTTAACACAACCAGCTCGTGACTATCTTGATTCTCGTGCCGAGGGGAGCATCTTCTCACTTACCGCTGCGGAAGCAACAAAATTAGTTGAGAAGGTAGCTATCGGTGAAGGGTGGAGACCACACCCTCAACAGGAAGAGACGCCTTCCAACATCACCCTAAAAGGGAAGCACAAGGGGAGAAGGCTTCGCACAAGTGCTTTGAAAAGACAGCTACAACCCCAACACGAGAAGTTGTTTGCATCCCCATCTCCGGGATCAAGCACCAAGTCGCCAAGCTATACGCAATGGAGAGAAGTCTTGCTCATTGGACTTAAAACGATGATGCCCTTGCCAAAGGTAAATTGGTAGTTACCTCATATTTGATTTCCATTTCCACATGCATATTTGAATTCCCTCAATTTCATTCATGCATTTCACTTGCATATTTGAATTCTCCCTCGACATGCATTTCCATTGTTTGCATGTTTGAATCTTTCCGACTTTTGTTTGGGATTTTTCAAACCACATTACATTTACAAAAATTTCTTTATTTTTGAAAATGAGTTTGAGGCAATCTTTTTTATGGAAAATGTTTTGAGCAAAATTTTGGAGGAATTTTTTGGCACAACTCCCTCTGGCTTTCCAACACATAGCCATCATGAGGTTGTCAACCAAAATTGGACTTCATTTCATTATATTTGTTTCCAGAGTGCTTGGTGCCTTCACTTTTCATTCCACTCAAGCACTCTTTTCCAAAATTCTTACTCTTGCATTTCCCGAGAATTTTCATTGTTTGCCCCAAGTTCAAGAACAAGATCTCCTTGAAAAAAAAAAAATCTGGGAGAATAAATTTGGTAAAATTTAACTTGAGCCAACCTTTTGGAAAATGCTTTGAGCAAAAGTTTTGATGGAATTTTGGCACAGCCCCCTTGACATTAAAGCATATAGCCATTGTGGAGCTGTTGACCAAGTTGAACTTCATTTCTTTTTATTTGGATGCAAGGGTGTTTGGATTCTTCAAATTCATCCCTTTCGTACTCAAGCACCCTTAAAACAAAATTCTTGCTCTCGCATTTCCCCAATTTTCCATGATGTTTTGTCTCAAGTTTAAGAAAAAGATTTTCTCTTTTCTTTGGTTCTCTTATTTGCATAGTTGGAGTCTTTCAAAAATAAACTTCTTCGATCTTCAGTCGTCTCCAACTCTTCTTTTTCTTTTTTTCGAAAATCATTCTCAAAGAGAGATAATTTTGAGACAAACCCTTTTGGCTTTTCGTCTCGAAGTTAAGAAAAAGATTTCCCTTTCTCTTCTTTTCTATTTGTTCAATAAATTGAGTTGCGATAAAAAAGACATCCTTGCAAAGGCAACCGACGGGAAATCCATTTGGTTTTCACTAACGTAACCCGTGCTCGAGTTCGCTTTTGTGTTCTTGCTCTTATGTGCAGCCAGGATAAAGGCCAAAAATTAGCTCATCAACACGTTGAAGAAGGCGACAAGTTCAAACACAAGTCACCCCCGACGTGACACATACTCGTCCCCCTCCATTGAGCTCATGCCTAAGTGAGAAGATTGGCATGAAGAGCCTCATGAAGATCCCATGGAGGAGGACCATGATGAAAACAACACGTCAAGACTCCTCTTCGACACCAACCTTGTCTTGGTGTGCGAAAAGAAGGTATAAGCCTACAACTTCAATTCGAAATCTCTGCACAACGAAGGTATGACCACATTCTTTGCTAATAATTGGAAGCCCAAGGGTGATATGGTTTTTGTTCGTGTGGATGAGTATGGCTCCCACCTACTTACCACATGATTTCCCATACATCCTTGTAGTAGTTAGGCAATGGTACTACCCTTCGGTTCTTCCATAGGGAGTATCACCCTTCATGCACACATCCTTGCTTTCTACTAGGCTTTCATAAGCATTGCTTGTCAGACTTTGAGCCTACAACTCCTGATCTTCACAAGCATGCTCTTTGGCAATGAATCATATCCCTTCTTGTGCTTGATGCATGGTTGGCTTGCCATGACTTGTGTTCCTCAAAGCAATCATAGACATATCTGTATGAGGAATGAGCTTAGAATCCCCTTGCCATGGTTAACAATATCAAAATCCCTCCTATGCAATGCATGAATGGTTAGAACTTTCCAAGCAATTTGGACTTCTTGAGTGCACCTCGTTGTTTTCTCATATCATTCATGGAGTTGGGGCTTTGTTGGTATTTCTTACGTCACAGACAAATCCGCAAGCGCACGGAATACCGTTGTAGCTCTTCAACCCATGAGTATTCAAGGGTATCGTTATTTATATTTTCCCAAAGGAACGGTGTGTGATTATCTTCTAGTCTAATTAGTCCAAGGACACGAAGAAGAGCGGTAGATTTGGGTAGAGAGGATTCCTATGGATGAGTTTCTTAGCAATGATAAATCCTGTCTCTAATTGCTTACTTCGAGCGCCGGCTTAGGCCTGGTCTGCCAAGCCACTCCGGCTCGAAGCTCTACTATGTACCCGAACGTGGAGGGTTCCTTTGGATGGACAGGGCTGTCACTTC
>RWGY01000051.1:2408500-2517308 GCA_007726485.1 Eragrostis curvula | reverse complement strand
AAATTCAAATATATGTTTCAGCTATAATTTAACACAAACTTTTGCATGAAAAAGATTGCTGCCATATCATTTTCCTTTTGCCTAGCTGTTTTCTGTTTTCTTTAGTGGTCTTTCCTTTGATTGATTAATGGCAGAGCCACCATAGACCAAACTTTATTTCAGAGAGAAACAGCAAAACAAAATTAACAGAAAAAAAAATAGCAACCAATAGAAGGCTGCCATGTTGCACATTTTTTTATTCCCCAAAAAAAAGAGGACCAAACTACCGGTCCGTGGTCTTGGTGGCAATTGGCATATTTGCTCGACAATTTGTGCTCTCACCAGAAGCCAAGAAGAAGTGGCGAAGCCTGAAAGCAAGCTCGTCCCAGAGACAGAGAGGGAGGTCTTGAGAGCGAGACCAGAGAAAGAAAACTTGGAGGGGTCCAGCATCTCCACTAGGAGTCTAGGACCTTGGTTTGGTGGATTCCTTGGCTCATTGGGTGGTGTTCAGGTGTCTGCGCAAGGAAGGTGAGGATTTGTGGCTACTGCATCAATCATTTCGGTTTCTTTTTTCCTTTGGTTCCTTCACTCGAGCATTCCGCCCTCTTCTTTGGTTTCTTCACTCTTAGGCATTGCTTTTCGAATTTTCTGATTCATTGACTCGGCGTAAATGCTAACTGGATTCATTTGCACTATCAGGTAATAAAATTGAGATTTTTGGGAGTTGTTAGTTCCCTGTTTCCCAGCAGAAGCAAGAGGAATCACCAAACGTTTGGCGAGGCAGATTCTTCAAGAACGAGGCATCGCAATCTGAAGATTTCTTCCGGTTCCATCTAGTTTCCGCTTGGATTCGGCCATGGAGCGGCAGTCCAGCTTCCGGCTGGGCGCGCTGGAGAAGCTGAAGAGCTTCCGGGGGATGGAGAAGCAGAAGAGCTTCCGGATGATGTCCCTGGAGCGGCGAAGCAGGGACAGCCCCGGCAAACGCGGCGACACGCCGCTCCACCTCGCGGCGAGGTCCGGGAGCGTGCCCCACGCCCAGAAGATCCTCGCGGAGCTCGACCGGGCGCTGGTCGGGGAGATGGCGGCCAGGCAGAACCAGGACGGCGAGACGCCGCTGTACGTCGCCGCCGAGAAGGGCCACGCAGAGGTGGTGCGCGTCATCCTCATGGTCTCCGACATGCAGACGGCTGGGATCAAGGCCAACAACAGCTTCGATGCGTTCCACATCGCCGCGAAGCAGGGTCACCTTGGTAATATTTTTCTTTGCTTTTTACCCCTATTATTTTCTTGGTTCTAAAATGGTTTTGCTTTCCAATAGTCAATAAATCGATGATTAGGGGTTTATGGAACTATAGAATTTTAGTAGACTTTGATGCTGTGAGCTATACATGTAATTGTCTAGCATAAACCGTTGACCTATGTAATTGTCTAATCTTAGGAAAGTGTCTGTGCATCTGATTGACTTTGTTAAATACCAACGCTCTACTGACGAATGGTTTGACTTTGTACAAACAAAATCTTGGTCCACAATTTGCAATGGTAGCATAATTTGTACCTTGGCTATCTCTCTCTCTCTCTCTCTTTTTTGCATGGTTGACAGAACATTTATGCATTTACCTGTTCCAGGATAACAATGTGAGGTATATTAAGTACTCCCTCTGTCCCTTAGTATATTAGTATTACTTTCGATGCACGTCGTATGATGCTACTGTTGGTTAGTTACTATATTTCCCTCTGTTCTCTATCATGGAATCCATCCCGTTTTGATCATTGAGTTTCTAGCTAACGGACAGAGAATTGCAGTCATACCACGGCTTTAGTTCTCATTGTCCTCTCCAATTTCTTGGTTTTGCAGAAGTATTGAAGGAGATGTTGCAAGCTTTTCCTGCTCTTGCTATGACAACAAGTTCTGTAAATGCCACAGCTTTAGATACTGCTGCAGTTCAGGGGCATGTCGATATTGTCAATCTTCTACTGGAAACGGATGCCAGCCTCGCTAGAATTGCGAAAAATAATGGGAAAACGGTTTTGCATTCAGCAGCAAGAATGGGCCATGTGGAAGTTGTAAGGTCACTGTTGAATAAGGATCCTGGAATTGGTTTGAGAACAGACAAGAAGGGGCAAACAGCACTACATATGGCTTCAAAAGGACAAAATGCTGAAATCGTGGTCGAATTGTTGAAGCCTGATGCCTCAGTTATCCATATTGAAGACAACAAGGGGAACCGACCGTTGCATGTTGCTACTCGGAAGGGAAATATCATTGTAGGTGATCATATATTGGAATTTCTCTTACACTTCTACATTCTATCTTTCATTCGGTATACCTTTTGATTGGGATAGTTTTGGGCATAAAGATCACATCAGTTTGGTTTATATTTTCTACAAGATACCTTGTTTTGCTTAAGATGATTGTGATAGTGGAAGGAAAAAAGAGAGGCAATTTTAGGTGCCCACATTTAGAAGTAAACTAATGAAAAAAAAGGCATATTTCATTGAAATTTAATGAATGCACAGCCACATGGGGCTGTTAAGTTTTGTTTCTGCCCCTTACCTAACAGTTTATGAACTTTATTTCCTCGTCAAATTTATTGGCTCTCTGAATTTCTGCTGATATATGACTTTAATTCCTTGCAGATAGTTCAGACTCTTTTATCAGCGAGGGGATTGACGTCAATGCAGTTAACAAATCCGGAGAGACTGCTTTTGCCATTGCTGAGAAAAGAACAATGAAGAACTTGTCAACATCCTTAAAGAGGCTGGTGGAAGAAATGCAAAGAGAAGTAAATCCTCAAATTCAGCAAAGCACCTTAAGCAGACCGTCAGTGATATAGACATGATGTCCAGTCCCAGATCAAGCAAACACGTCAGACCAAGATGCAAGTCAACAAAATCAAGAAGAGACTGGAAAAGCTGCACATTGGTGGGCTAAACAACGCCATCAACTCCAACACTGTCGTCGCAGTGCTTATCGCCCACAGTCGCCTTTGCTGCCATATTCACTGTTCCCGGAAATTTTGTAGAGAATCTGGATCAAGCACCTCCTGGCATGTCCTTGGGTCAGGCATACGTCGCAAGCAACCCGGCCTTCATAGTGTTCCTGGTCTTCGACGCTCTGGCGCTCTTCATCTCCCTCGCTGTGGTCGTCGTCCAGACCTCGCTGATCGTCGTGGAGCAGAAAGCCAAGAAGAGGATGGTCTTCGTGATGAACAAGTTGATGTGGCTCGCGTGCCTCTTCATCTCGGTGGCCTCATCGCGCTGACCTACGTCGTGGTCGGCCACGACGACTGGTGGCTGGCGTGGTGCACCATGGCCATCGGCACCGTGATCATGCTGACCACCCTTGGGTCCATGTGCTACTGCATCATCGCCCACAGGTTGGAAGAGAAGAACTCGAGGAAGATCAGGAAGGCATCTGCTAGGCAGTCACACTCGTGGTCCCGGTCGGTTAACTCCGATGAAGAGCTGCTTAACAGCGAGTACAAGAAGATGTATGCACTGTAGGATAACCACCACAACATGACTTATTGTACATATATTGCTGTGTTGCACGAGGCTACTGATCGACTGCATCCAGTGGGATTGATTGATTCGAAGCTCTGGAGGCATAGGCTGGAGCTCGGTATCTATAGCGATGCATGCCGTAAACACGGAAACTCCTTACGTGATGGTTGGTTTTGTTTCTGACTGAAGCTTCTGGGGAAATAATAAGTTGTTCCATCTGGCTGCTGCTAATCTGTTCCCGCAAGAAAGTTAAGCCGCCCCCCCCCCCCCCCCCCCCAAAAAAAAAACTGTTTTGAGCAGTCAGGGATGAAGATGACATTACCGTTACAGCAGAATAGTGTACCCATTATCAAAATCCAATTGCCATGCTCTCTGACCCGGAACATACTGAACAAAAAGGGGGATCTAATGGAGTGATGAGCTCTATTTGTATGGATGTTTGCTGCGCTTCTGGCCGGGCTGGGGACGCCGGAATTATGTGCTGACACCACGAAACTTTATGACTGGAGCAAGATTAGTACTGCCGTGCTGCAGTGAGGCACGATCATTTTGTAACTGTTGTTGATCGCCGCTGAAAGAAATGGTTTTGGCGAATCAGCAGCACTCAGTTGTAAGTGTATTTGGCGTAATGAAAGATGACTACCCTTGTTTCGAGTCTAAAATGAAATTCTTGAGATTTTTCTTCCTCTTGCCGTCAATTCTCTTGTGTTTGTATGCTGAATTTGTAACAGTACGCCCTGCGTTCCTGTGTCCCAGCGTGGCGGCGAAGCGGCCGGCGCACTCCAGGGGAGGACGTCCTGGCCGCTCGGCGGCCGGTTACCGGCGACTACACCACAGACACGGGCACGATGCGAGCGGGACAACACAAGGGCGCACCCACGGCAACTCTGCCGGCGTTGGCCGCGCTTATGCCTTCCCACGGAAGCATGGCGGCGTGGGGCGAGGCTGCTGTCATGAACCCCGGCGAACCAGGAGCTCAGCGACGATAGCTTGGCCGGATTTGGCCGGAGACAGGGAAGAGGCAGAGTAAAGCAGAGAGGGACAGAGGAAGGAGAAGACTTGGGAGAGGGGTTTAACTTTCCATTCATCGATGGTCCTATCCGGTTACAAGGTTCAGGCTATATAGCCAGGACATGGACTCACGCCACATTACATGGGCCAGCCCAACTCAACCCACTCACGGCCCAAGGCCAGCCAACTCGACGATTACGCCTTCTTCTTTCCCGCCTTCGTCTTCTCGATGGGCAGCATGCCAATAGCTGCCAGGGTGGCCATGACACTGCCGCTCCCTTCAGAACCAGCTTGTCCCCAAGCTGGTGCGCCTGGGTACCTTTTCTTCACAACTTCATAGTCTTCCCAGGTTGCAAAGGAATCTGGTAAGGACGACCACTTGACAAGGATCTGAAGATGAGCTGCATTACCTTTCTTCACTAGGCGACGCTGCAGAATAGATTCAGGTTCAGTGTCCAGAACAGAGAGATCCTTCACTTGTGGTAATGTAGCGAAAGATGGTGTATTGTCAGGGATGTGCTGTTTCAACTGCGAGACATGGAAAACCGGATGAACCAGTGATCCTTCAGGTAACTGGAGCTTGTAAGCTGCGGCACCAACCTTGGCCAGAATCTCAAAGGGGCCAAAATACTTGTAAGACAACTTTGGAAATGGTCTGTTGACCACTGAAGATTGCACATATGGCTGCAACTTGAGATATACTGTATCCCCAACCTGAAATTCTCGAATGCTTCTCTTCTTGTCTGCCATGTGCTTCATACGTTGCTGAGCCTTGGACAACTGCTGCTTGAGCATGTCAGAATACAACTGACGCTCATGAAACACATCAATGACAGTAGTATTTGTGACTCTGCTGAGATCAGGAAGCATGCCATAATTTGGCTCGGTCCCATAAAGAGCCATGAAGGGTGTTGTATTCAGAGAAGTGTGATAGCTTGTATTGTACCAAAACTCTGCTAGAGGAAGCCACTGGTACCATTTCTTAGGAGTTTCATGCACTGCCATTCTGAGATACATTTCAATGCACTGATTTACTCTTTCAGTTTGGCCATCCGTCTGTGGATGATAGGCCGAACTCATAGCCAAAGTTGTATTCCAAGCATCAAACAACTCTGTCCAAAGTTTGCTGGTAAACACTCTATCTCTGTCAGAAACAATTGTCTGAGGAATACCATGTAACTTGACCACTTGCTGAAGGAACACTCGAGCAACACTCTCAGCTGTGTATGGATGTTTGAGAGGAATGAAGTGGGAATATTTTGTGAATCTGTCAACCACAACTAGAATCACAGTGAAGCCTTCAGATTTAGGGAGACCTTCAATAAAATCAAGAGATATGTCCTGCCATGCCCCATTTGGAATAGGTAGAGGCTGTAGCAGTCCAGGCACTCTACAGTGCTCATGTTTTGCCTGCTGGCAGATATTACATTGTTGCACAAATTCATCCACAGCAGTCTTCATGCCTTCCCAGAAGAAAAGTTTCTTCACCCTTTGATAAGTTGCTTGTTTCCCTGAGTGTCCACCAATAGGTGAGGAGTGAAAGGCATGTATGAGTTTGGTTTGTAGGGCAGAATTTGCTCCAATCCAAATTTTCCCATCCTTTCTGATAATACCATCAGAGAGAGAGAAGCCCTGTTCATTTGGTGTTGATACTGCTAACTGAGCCAGTAACTGTTGAGCTTTTGGATCTACAGTGTAGGAGTTGAGCACTTCCTGAATCCACTGGGGTTGACCCATAGACACAGCTTCAATGGCAAAAATATGACCCACTCTTGACAGAGCATCAGCTGCCTTGTTATCACACCCCTTTTTGTATTGAAATTTGAATTGGAGACCAACAAGTTTTGTCATTGCCTTTCTTTGTAACTCAGTGGAAAGTACCTGATCCTCCAGATTACACAGAGACTTGTGGTCAGTCTTAATGATGAAAGACCTTCTCTGCAAGTAAGATCTCCAACGGTCAATAGCCATCATTATAGCAAGAAATTCCTTCTCATATATTGACAATTTCCTGTTGTTAACACTTAAAGCCTTGCTTAAATAAGCCACAGGGTGACCCTCTTGTGTCAGTACTGCACCAATGCCTGTGTCACAAGCATCTGTCTCAATGCAGAATGACTTGTCAAAGTCAGGTATAGCCAAAACTGGAGTTGCACTCATGGCTTGTTTAAGTGTATCAAAAGCAACCTGAGCCTCTTCTGTCCACTGAAATTGTTTCTTCTGCAGCAAACATGTTAGTGGCTTGGCAAGAATACCATAAGATTTGACAAACTTCCGGTAGTACCCAGTGAGACCTAAGAAGCCTCTCAACTCTGTGATATTAGTAGGAACTGGCCAATCCAGCATTGCTTGGGTCTTTTGAGGGTCAGTTGACACACCCTTGTCCGAAATAATATGGCCAAGGTACTCCAACTGGTTTTGAGCAAAGGAACACTTGCTCTTCTTCACCAACAGCTGATGATCTCTAAGAATCTGAAATACTAGTTTGAGATGGGCTATATGTTCCTCCAGGTTCTTGCTATAAACAAGGATATCATCCATGAATACTAGAATGAATTTCCTGATGTAGGCTGCAAAGATCGAGTTCATCAAGCATTGAAAAGTAGAGGGTGCATTTGTGAGCCCAAAAGGCATCACCCTAAACTGAAATTGCCCATGATGAGTTTTAAACGCTGTCTTATGTTCATCTTCTTCAGACATGCGAATTTGATGGAATCCTGAACTCAAATCCAACTTGGCAAAATATTTGGCTCCTGCTAGCTCGTCCAGTAGCTCATCAGTGATAGGCATTGGAAACTTGCTTTTCACCGTGATATTGTTCAATTTTCTGTAATCCACACAGAAACGCCAACTACCATCCTTCTTCTTAACTAAGAGGACTGGAGAGGCATAGGGGCTCATACTGTGGACAATTGTGCCAGCCTTGAGCATTTCCTCAACCTGACGCTCAATTTCGTCTTTCTGCAGTGGAGAATAACGATATGGCTTAGAGTTGACTGGTACTGAATTCGGCAATAAGTGAATGGAGTGATCAAACTGCCTATGGGGAGGCAGTGCAGAAGGCTTTTGAAAGAGATCCTCATTGGCATTCAGAACTTCTTGTACAGCAGGAGGCAAACTGTCAGATGCAGTTGCAGTATTGGATTGCAATAAAACAGTTGCAAAAATTTCATTCCCTTTTTCCCATTTCAGAATGTTCTCATAAGAAGTTTCCTGTATCTCAGTTAGAGGTTTGTCCACTACACCTTGTAGCCGAACAGTTTTGCCCTCACACTGTAATTCGACCCATTTTTCAGCAAATTGACAATTCATCAAGCCCCACTGTTCAAGCCAATCCATCCCCAATATAGCATCATATCCACCAAGGTCTAGCACTTTCATATCATGATGAAATGTATGATTTGGCACCCACCAAGCAAAATTTGGAACCTCTGAATTGCAAGACAGTAGTGCCCCATTAGCCACCTTGACTTGTCTTTTTTGTGCTTGCCTCACATGACAACCCAATTTATCCACCATCCTGGAACTGAGAAAGCTATGTGAACTTCCTGAATCTAGGAGCATCATCAGGACTTGATTCTTCACTAATGCCCTGATCCTGATTGTTTTAGGGTTATCCACACCTGACACTGCATTCAGAGATAAGTGCATTTCTTCAGATGGAGAATCCTGTATCACAAACAAATCCAGTATCTCATCTGGAATTATCTCAATGGCTTCTCCCATCTCAATAGCTTTGAGCTGAATTTGAGTTGCAGAAGGACACTTGTGGCCATGAACATATTTATCTCCACATTTATAACATAAACCATTGGCCTTTCTATAGTCATGTAATTGTCTAGCCTTCCACAGATCACCAGCAGGCAATGCTTGTTTAGTTTCTGCAGCAGTGGTTTTGTTGTATTGTCTAGGAGCCGTGGGCTTGTATGAAGAGGACTTCTTCTGTCTATCAATCACCCCTTCTTGCACCACTGCCATATGAATTGCTTGACTGACAGTGTCAGGCTGCTGTCCTTCGACTGCAGACCTAAGCTCCTCTTGAGACCCAGAATGAACTGAGTGACCAGCAATATCTCACTCATGGTGTTGTCATAGAGACGAATGTGATACATCAATTGCTCAAAGGCCTTCTTATATTCTTCCACTGAAGATGTCTGCTTAAGTGACAGCAGTTCCATGAGCTTGTTCTTATGAGTATTGACTTCGAATTCGGCCAATATGCACGCCTTGAAAATGTCCCAATCATGATAAGGATTCAGCAGTTTGAATGACTGGTACCAATGTGCCGCACTGTCATACAAGTGAATTGTTGCAGCTTGCACTTTAAAGCCATGCGGAATTTGATACAAGTTGAAGAATGCCTGGCACTTATCTAACCAGACCCTGACATCAGTACCATCAAAACGGGGAAAATCTAGCTTAGGCATCCACTGCTTGCGAGAACTGCTCTCCCCAACCTCAACTGTACTAGATCCATGAAATGCAGGAGAGGCCGGTATGGACTGAACCTGCGGTGTAGCGGAGGGGAATGTCACGAACGGTGCTCCAGAAGCAGATCCAGCAGGAGCTTGGGGTCGGGGACCAATTACGCCATCTCCTTCCTTGAACGGCAGCTTGAGCAGAGGCGGGCGCTGTAACGGCGGCGGTGGCGGCGGCGGCGGCGGCGGTGGTGGTGGTGGTGGTGGTGGTGGTCGCGAAATCGCCTGCGCCAACTGTGCCTGCTCTTGCTGAACTTGACCCAACGACGTCATGGAGAGATCTACCTTGGTCTGGAGCTGTTCCATGGTAGCTGCCTGAGTCCCGAGCTTGGTGTCCATCTCACACATCTTCTTCTCTAAGGTCTCCAGTAACTCCAACTTCTTCATCACCTTATCCTCGAATGACTCCATGGCGGCGATCACTTGCCGTACCACCTGTGAATTTCTGGGTGGCGCCGTCGTTGAACTCTCCTCCAAACCGATGCAACCAGTCTCGGATTTACAGAAATCGCCGAAGCAACTTCAACCAATTCTGGAATTACGCCTCAAGGCCGAGAGATTACGAGAAATTTCAACGCAGATCGAAACCGCTCTTGATACCAATTTGTCATGAACCCCGGCGAACCAGGAGCTCAGCGACGATAGCTTGGCCGGATTTGGCCGGAGACAGGGAAGAGGCAGAGTAAAGCAGAGAGGGACAGAGGAAGGAGAAGACTTGGGAGAGGGGTTTAACTTTCCATTTCATCGATGGTCCTATCCGGTTACAAGGTTCAGGCTATATAGCCAGGACATGGACTCACGCCACATTACATGGGCCAAGCCCAACTCAACCCACTCACGGCCCAAGGCCAGCCAACTCGACGATTACGCCTTCTTCTTTCCCGCCTTCGTCTTCTCGATGGGCAGCATGCCAATAGCTGCCAGGGTGGCCATGACAGCTGCGTCCGGATCTCGTGGATGGTCGGTCGGTTGGAAGATAGAGTGCGGTGTCACTTGGCACGACTGCACTAGACGAGGGGTGTGCCTGCCCAGTGCACGCATGGGAGCATGAAATCCACGATCCGGCGACCGTGACTCCGCCAGGAGGAGGAGGTGAGGTGCCCCGCACGTCGGCACAGCTTGATTCAATTCCACACGGGATCCCCCGCGGATGCAAAGTAGGAGTAATGCTTGCCCACAGCTCGTTTCTTTCCTTGCACTCAATCAAAAGGCTGAAGAACGCTAAGCTGTGGAATTTTATGCATTTCCTGGTTAGTAGGGCTCATAGTCACATTTTTAGGACCGTAAATCATGAAAAATTACAACTCTTTCGTTCTAATTGCTATCTTGATGAAGTTGTGGGCTTTTATTTTTAGAGGGCTGCTATTCTTAAGGTTAGTAAAAAAAGGGTTCATCTTAACCGGCATTCATAATCATATGACTGGCATTCGATGACGCACACTTTCTTCAACCTCTCGCCTCTTTCTCCACGCACATTCTCACGCCTTGTACTCCTCCTGTTGCAGTCTCTAGTGGCATATGTTTCCTCTCTCGTCGCGTTAACCATTGTAGCTCGAGCTCCTCCAACCCTAACACCAGCGCCCCCACCAATCCCTCACCACTCGTGGACGGCGTCACCCCCGCCTCCTCGTTTGCCTATCGCCTCTGAACTTCCTCTAAAGCTTACTAAATAAACCAAACCTAGAACCCTTACCTCTTAAAAACTCACCAATTTCATCAAATGACAAATATAGTAATTCATTTCTTAGATTCATAGACGAATGGTGAGGCTTCATCAGCACAAACTTACACTATCAAATCCTAACAATATTGACATTACAATCACACCAAAAAAACAATATGATCGTTTTTTCTGCGTAACATAAAAGGTTTTTTTTTTTCTGAAGATCAATCGAAAGATTATAATAAAAAATCATTTCTTTCTCTAAAATGATAGACAAGAGAACCAGGGGCGGATCCAGCGGGGGGGCAAGGGGGGCTCGAGCCCCCCCTACCTGCTGGATCTCCCATGGAGATTAAGGGAGGAGAGGGAGAGAGAAGAAGAGGAAGATGAAGGGGAAGGGGGGGCTGGAGGAGGAAGAAGGAAGATGAGCACCCCCTTCCTTGTTCAGCTGGCTCCGCCACTGAAGGGAACCGATCAAACGGTGTATGCAAAGAAACAGTACTCGTACTAGCAGTTTTCAAGTTCATCAGATCGAACCGTACGACAAGGATCGTGTGCACGCTCAACTCTCTCAACACAGGCGTCCGTTTGGGAACCGCATCCCCCCCGTGCGGTTGTATCGCTCGCCGACTCGCCTCGTCTCCTCTAGTCTAGTCCCCTCTTCGTCTTCGTCTTCCGCTTCCACCCCAACCAAGCCAGCCCAGCCAGCCTGCGAGAGCAAATCACACGAAACCTTCTTCTCGGCTCCTCCTCTCCAACCTCCATGGCGCAAGACGAGACACCCCCCGAGCCCGCCCCCGCCCCCGCTTCCGCCTCCGCCTCCTCCCCGTCCGCCCGCCTCAACGCCGCCGCGCCGGAGTTCACCCCCCGATCCGCCGCCGCCGCCCAGCACCACGGCAACAACCACCCCCACCGCCGCGGGCCTCAGCACCACCACCACCACCACCATCACCACAACCAGCACCACCAGCAGCACTACCAGCCGCGGCACAAGCCGGCCGGCGATGACGAGGGGGACGCCGCCGCCGCGGCGGAGGAGAAGGGGGAGGGGGCCGCGGGGCACGCGCCGCGCGGGCTGCCGGACGACCTTGCTCGCCGGGTCGTCAAGCAGGTAGCTTTTGTTTCCTTCTCCTCGTTCTTCGATTGATGCGGTGTTAGCTGTGCTGCTGCATCTCTGTGCCGGTTGTGATGTGACCAATGTTTGGTGTGAATCTGGGGATCGCGCGGTAAAGGTTGGACCTTTGGGGGAAAATGGGTGGGGGTGTTCATAGAGTAACGAAGACAGACAGACTGCAAGCGGGTCTCGTACCGGTTAATACATGGGCGTATAGGCTGTGCAGTAAACGATGGAAACGCTAGAGATCCTTGTGTTTGTGCTCTGAAAACCAACCATTGAAGTTATGCCTTTTTGCTTTGATGGGTTTCTGCTGCTGCATAACTCCATGGCAACCTATTGTATGCCGTTTAGCTTTGATTATGAGCTTCAGATGAACTATCTACTGGCATGGTTCTAGAATGTGGCATCCCTCAGTTTTGATGTTTGATTTTGCAAATCGTATCTTCTCTTTTTGTATTCTTAACTACTGCTAGGAGGACAATTAGTTTGGCTTCAATGGTAGTTCAGTTATCCTGGCACTATATTTCATTAGCTTGGAGTGCTCTAGGAGGGGCTCAGAGGAATGTAATGTCTGCCGAATAATACACTATTTTTAACAGTAGCTCATGATCATGAAAGTACTTTATTGCCTAATGCTATATGATGGTCATAATTCGTGCAAAATACAGTGTACAGTCGGAAGTATTTTATAATTTGCATGTGATTGGGTTAGAGTTTAGTGGCGGGGAGGGAAGAAAAAGAGGGAATGCAGACTCAGTAATGTAAGTGTGCGTGCCAATGCTTGACAAATCTTCAGTTCGATTCACCACTCACCTATAGGGTAATATGAAACACGACAAATTGTACATTTGTCCTTATTCGGAAACTAATTTAGCTTGTAACTGGTGCGAGCATAATAGGTAGAAGTTTCCTGGTACTGAATACCTTTCCTTTTGAGATAATATTTTAAAGAACAGGAAGATTGTAAATCTCCATGATTTTATGAGCTTCCTTCTTTGTATCTTTCCGAAAACGGAACGGAAGGGCGAGAGTTATGAATACCATAAAAAATCTCATAAACAAGGAAAACATTCTTCTTATGTATTATTTAATTCTTTAACCTCCTTTCAAATCACGACAAGTTTGTGAAACTAACTTCACCTTTTAGTCTTTTATACTACTCCCTCTGTTTTTTTTTGTTTTTGACATTAGGACAAAGGAGCTTCACTAGTTACCTTGCCCTAACGAAACCGTAGGGAGTGCTTCCCTTTTAGTTCTGTAATTGGGTGCTTGATTTTCATCTTTGTTACTTTTTATCCCTTGAATAAAACGTATTTGGAACATGACAGGTGGAATTTTACTTCAGTGATGTCAATTTAGCTACGACTGAACATCTGATGAAGTTCATAACTAAAGACCCGGAAGGATTTGGTGAGTTAATTTCAAATGAACCACCTGATTTTAATTGTGCTGCTGTTTTTATCAGTTGTATGATATTTACTAGTCAAGATCATTTGAATTTTGCGATGTAATGAATAGGTGTGCTAAACTGTTTTTAGTGGTACACTGGTGGTGTAGCTTTTCATCTCCTTTTTTTTTAATTTTTTTTTTTAACATCCATAGTTATGTGTCACCTATAGGCTTCCCACAAGTCTGGGGAACTGTGTTTTTTTAATAATCATGTTGTACTATAGAATGGGCAAATTTAACGTTGAAGTGTTTCCGATTTGTTTGCATGATTGTTGTGCATTGTTGGGAGCTGCAGGCCTTTTATCACCTAGGGCGAGGTTAATGTTTTCAATAGATTAACATTATTGCCTAATTAAACGGTTCTGATAATTCACTCTTAGATGCCTGCATGTGATTTTTGTTCACGTCAGTTTTCTGATGAATAGTGGCGCATTGACATTTCACCTTCTGTTTCGCAGTGCCCATGTCTGTTGTAGCTTCTTTTAGGAAGATCCGGGAGCTAGTTTATGACAGATCATTGTTGGCTGCTGCTTTACGGACGTCGTCGGAGCTGGTAAACATCTTAATCAAATATCACGTTCTCTTACTTTCTGATTACGTTCTTGACAAATCCATACAGTTTAGTTCTTAATAACTCAGTTACCTATATTTTACATATTTCTTATTATATTCATAAGATTTCATTAGTTGAAGCTAGGTGTGGGGGCATATATTTTACATATTTCTTATTATATTCATAAGGTTTCATTAGTTAGAGATCAATGATTCTCTGTAAAGTCATTTAACTGCAGACTATCTTGTCATGGTCCTGTTCTATCATTCCTTCATCAAATTACTAAGTATGGATATTATCATTTATAGGTTGTTTCGGATGATGATAAAAAGATTAGACGTGTACATCCATTCACTGAGGCAGATGTTGAAGAAGTTCAGGTTAGCATCAAATTAATCAGTTAAATTATTCACTATGTCTGGCATGCTGCTGAGTTTCTTTTTTTGTTTCATCAGTCGCGCATTGTTGTTGCTGATAATTTACCTGATGATCATCGCTACCCGACTCTTATGAAGATTTTTTCAGCTGTTGGGAGGTATGAATGCGTGTTAGCACTAACAGAGTAACAGTTACTGGACGTAATATTGAGCTCATGATATTATGTACATTGCAGTGTCAAATCTATTCGTACTTGTTATCCGCAAGGGACTGATGTTGCTGGCTCTGCTGCTAGCAAAACATCGAGGATTGAGATGCTTTTTGCTAACAAGGTCAGTGCCCTGATTTGTCTATGATTGCTAAAAGCTGATGAGAGAGTGCATAGCCTGTTGTATGAAACACTGAATACACTCTCTTCACAATGTCTTCCTGTTGTACTTGCAGCTGCATGCTTTTGTGGAGTATGAGTCTGTTGAAGATGCTGAAAAGGCTGTATGTCTTCTCCTTTTCCTTCTTCTCCTTCTCCTTCTCCTTCTCTCTCTCTCTCTCTCTCTCTCTCTCTCTCTCTCTCTCTCTCTCTCTCTCTAGTTGTGCTTCGCCACTTTTCCATCACTCACAGAACGAACGATCTGCATTATTTGTAGGTTGCTGAATTCAGTGGTGGGAGAAACTGGAGAGATGGGATTAGAGTTCGCTCACTACTTGGTTGCCTGGTAACTTAATGAACTCTGTTTCTCATTATCAATTCTGTTTTCTTTGGGGAAAAAATTGTCTGCAGTCATGGTTTGATCCAGTTTGTCATTTACATTTAAACTATAATCGTTTGATCACATTTATTAAATTGATTGTTGGGTGCAAACTTATGCGTGAGCAACTTGGTGGTCACGTCTTATGTGGGCTGATAATTGCTAAAAAGACATGTTAATCATTCCTCGTTGCATGCATCAAGTAAATTGAAACAATTTAGACCTTATATTTTCATTCGTGTAGAAAAATGGGTTGGGCCAAGGTAGAAAAGGTGGAGATGAGGAGTATGCTGCAGATGAAGATGGCCCTGACACAACCGGCCATCCACAAGACTATGAAATAGATGATGCTGTCCAGAGTTCCGAATCACACCTTGATCATCAGGTATTACCACTGTCCTCTTTTATTAGGTTTCATAAGCTTACGTTTTCAAGGTTGAATACTTTCTAATGGCGAATTTCATAGGCTGAAGATGGCTTCCATGACAAGGGTGGAATGAGGCAAGGGAGAGGGCGAGGACGGGGCGGTAGGGGTCGCGGTCGGGGTCAGTATTACAGCCACAACCGAGATGGCCATCATCCGGTGGGCACTCCTCCATCCAGTCACGGCGGGCTTGGTGAGCATCCACCTGTTGTGTCGAAGCCACCTCCAGGCCCCCGCATGCCTGATGGCACAAAAGGGTTTACAATGGGCCGAGGGAAGCCACAGGTTCCTAGCAATGCTGCTTAGTGGTGGCAGCCTGTTGCTGCCCTGCTCATGGGTCTCCTGCGAACCGATTATGGTGATCTTTTTGCTCAGGTTCTTAAACCGTATCTGTGGGGATGCTTCGTGGTGCGTTGGTTCATTTTGATGTGATTCTGAAAGGAAAAGAAAAGAAAAATAGATATGGTTGGTACTGTGGTACATGCGTGTATACTAACAAGTCTTGAACGCGTGGAACTGTCCTGTGACATGTAGTTCTCGAAGCAGAAAATCGTACTTGACAAAAAGGGGTTTGATCATGTTATAAAGTTCTGTAAAGCATGTTGGGTTCCCTACCATCCGTAACCCATCATTCTGGTGGAGATTTCAAATTGTTTGCCACAAAATTGCAACTTCTATCAAGAATTCGTTTTTCGACAGGTAGGCCAAGATGCAGAGAAACCGTATGCCGAAGCTGCAGCAACAACTGAACCATCGACACAAATTTGCTATGTTTTGTTTTTTTCCAATAGTTTGATATTGGAACAAGGGAACACGAGGAAATGCCACATTTGGGTACAGAAAATAAATCAGTGTGTTCTCATTTCTTTGCCTGGATTCCAAGTTCCGTTCTCTGTTCCTTCTTCCCATATGTTCTTGTTCCCTTCGTTGCTGCAAACATACTTCTCCCTGTCGGCGGTAGCACATTCTGCCTGCCCTCAAACGGCTGCTCCTGCGTGCCCCTTGTTGCAGCCGGTGGACATGACTGCCTTCGCGCCTTGCCATTTTCCTTTTTGACACCTGCACCGAGACCAGGATCCTTGGTTCGAGCTTTCTCTGCTGATGGAATATGACGCCTGAATATCGATCCCGTTGTAATCAGATTCTTTGGTGTCTTGAAGAGGAAATCTTGTTCTGTCACTCCCTTGACCGCAGTTGTGCTGCCGATTTGGCTTGCATAACACCTGTCGGAGTGTTTCTTCGTTGCACCACTACTTCGGGGAGCTGAAACAGCTGCAGCAGTTGCCTTCTGCTGCCCATTCACAGGAACTTTGTGGCTTGATCTTTTTGCTACACTTTGAGAATGATTCTCCACTTTGGTGATGGTTGGTGCACCTTTGACGAAGGTTTTCTTCGATGAAGAGTTTTCTTTAGGTGATGCCGTTCGTGCTGATGTTTTGGTTGCCTCCGGTTTGCCTGAGACCTATCACAGAGATAATCAGACCAAGAGAAAGGTCAAATAGATCAACAGAGGTAAAAATGTTGAGACGCAGTTTGGAAATGAGAGATGAACTAGGCACAAGTTTAGAATTCAGCGTACCTTTGAAGCTGATGGTTTAGCTTCTCGAGGAGGGATCGGTGGCTCCTTTTGGAATACAATTTTAGAGGAGGTGGCTTCCATCTCAAGCGAAGGAAACAGTGGTGTAGCTGGAGTACTTTTCAGCCTGAAATGAACTGCATGTTCTTCTAAGAAGTAATTCCATCCATGCAAGAATATGGTGTTGAGAGTAGACTCGAGTACCCGCCTTACCAATCATAGTCATGTTTCTCATCCACCGGTATGAGAAAATCTCTCTTTCCTGACGGAACTTTGCGCACATGGCCACCTAAATTTGTCATAGAAACAGTCACATATTGAGTGATCCACCTTGAAGCAGCAGCAGTTGTAAAGGATTTGCAAATACATTTAGAAAAAACTCCACATTTTAACCCTCAACTCCCGCCCCAATCCATTTTCCAGGCCTAAACCCCAAATCCGTACTAAGATTTGAGAAAATGACAGGGATAACAGTTAACACTGAAGTATGGACATTTCCCCCTCTAAATCACACCGAACCAGTTGCACAATCCAGACAACAGGCAGAGGAAAAAGGATTACCACAGTGCTCACCTTGGATAGCGTCAAACTCCACGGAGTACATTGGTTCCAGGAGGTTCACATCCCTATCTTTCTCGCGCTTGTACATCTCCCTAAAGAAAATGATACTCTCATCATTGTCGTTCTGAACCGCGGCTGGAGCCTTGGCTTTGCCCCTCCCAGCAATTCTCCTCAGGCGGTCCATCTTCAAGTACAGAACCAATGTTTTGCTATGACAACTGAAAAGTTCACAGGATTGTATACAACCCAAAGATTATAGACTGTCACAAGATTGTAGACTGGTAAGGTTAAATGAATACTACTCAAGAGATTCCAAATTTGGCGGAAATTCCAAAGTTCCATGGAATTATCTGTTGATAGGTTATAATTTGTGAAAGGGATGGATGGATACAACCAAATGGGAGATATTTGATTGATTCAACGAGCTTAAACATATTGTTGTTTTCTCTTTGTCCTCTAACGGCACAATGTCTTTTGCTTTGGTCTCTCCAGCTTGTTGTTTGGGCACCGTACTCATCCTTTCATAGTATGCAATCTGCAAAAACCTTGATACAATCCAGAGGTTACTGAGGACTGATTTGCACCAATAAGTGCACAAATGTCATTGACGATGCACGGATTTTCCTTTTCATATGAAACCAACGAAGCAGGCAGACACGATGAATGATATGGGTGGGTAGAATTGTTACATTTGCTTCCTCTTAAGGATCATCAATGATATCCTTGTGGTTTTCAGATTTCTCATGTTGCTGCCACTGCAAGCAGTGGAAACAATGTATGGCTGACGTTTGCACAGTCCCTGATGGTGAGGGAGGGAAAACCCTGAAAAGATAGGAAAAGTTTGAGGTCTGATAAGGCAATGGAAAATCATCATCTCGCATTCAGATAAAAGACTTCACTGCAGTGCAACAAGCCACACCCATTCAGTTGAAGGTCGGGGGGAAATATCTTTGTAAAATGTTTCATGGATCATTTCTTATGGCCTATTATTAGACATTTGAATGTCAGATAACTCCCAAAACACCCATTCTCTTCTGCATCGCATTTCCTATAGAAGTCATATGCTATACTGGCAGTCTCCAAGAATTCAGTTACAAAGCCTCTGGTTAGCAAAACAGGACGTAATAACACTACCCAATTAGGGTTAGAGGAGCATTTACATAACCAGTTACAACTAATCATAGATGATGATACAGATATTCATACTAAAAAATATCTCTTCTCATAGTATGTGTACAGGCATGCCACTACTCAGAATTGCAATTTGTACTCTCTTGATACATTAAAAAGAGCCATCAGTGTTCTGTGTTTTTTTCCCAATCAACACTTTCTTGTCCCAGTTAATAATCTCCAGAGAGTTCCTTTTCAGTCTGCATTTCTTCCTTTGGGTCTTGACATATGCACATCATTCTATACTGCTGCACAACGATCGACAAACCATAAGATCCAAGTTATTGTAACACACGTATCATGTCAAATCAAAATAACAGCAAAGCAGCAGTGCAGCACTGGTTTCTATAATTTTAAATGCTTGGAAAATTTGCAAGCGCATAACACGAAACATATGGCCCAGATGCTGGAAATAGGTAAGAATGTAAAAGCGACCTTATTTTATCATAATAGCAAATTGGAATTCTTTTGCTGAGGGACGCAACGATGTCCAACAAAAAGGGCATTTACAGGGGTAAGCGGTCTCATGAAATGCATTCACATGGTTAACACTTAGAAAAATAGAAAACATAGTTTGGTCAAAGTACTAGAAGGCATCAGATGCGAAGTTTACCTGTGCATGATGTTTATGTTGATCATGGAGTGAAGATCAAGCTTCTGTGGCCAGAATGGAATGATAGTTGTTTGATCAGATGCCGGTTATGCTGATAAGGTGTATGCAGTCATCCAAGTAAGGTACTAGCGAGGGGTGCACTGCTTCCCACCAACCTAAGTTAGGTCTCAGGGCTGGCAAACCAGAAAAGATGCGTGTGAATATGCATTCAGAGAGACACAAATTAAGTTTTACTTAGCAAGTTAGCATACACAAAACATAGAAAATAATCCAAAAATAGATAAAACTATGCTGAACTTTAATAACAGAAAGAGAGAGTGGCAGAGAGGTGATGTAGGAACATACACACCTCAATTGAGAGTCAGCATGAGGGGAGGAGCTTCTTCACAAACTTCTTCATGTTGGACTCTGCTGCTGGAACATCTTTATTCGGAATACAAGTGATCAAGTCAAAATACTCTCCACCATGTCTGCAACGTCGTTGCAGGTCAGGACAGGCCTTTATCTCCAGCAATTTGAGAGCTGGGAGCCGCTGGACGAGGCCCTGTGGAAATTTCTCTATCCCTGGGCACTCCTCAATCATCAACCCCTCAAGGGAAATGAGACCATCCATCCTGTCAGGCAGCGCTTTCAGCGTAGCACAGTCCTCCACATAGAGATGCCTCAACTTGGCCAGATTTCCAAGGTTTGAAGGCAGCGAAACCAGACTTCCATTGTGGCAAATCTTAATTTCTTCGAGGGATGTGGGCAACTTCGGAATCTCCAGCAAGCTTTCACAAGAGTGTACCGATAACCATTCCAGTTGGGGCAGAGGAAGGATTTCATTGGATGATGAGCCTTTCCCCTCCAGCTTGTTACAGAACCAAATACCCAGAGATCGAAGGCGAGGCAAGCATCGGAGCTCCTCTAGTGGCCAGTAGACGATACTGTGGCATGAAAAAATATCTACTTGTTCAACAGAGGCCAGGCAGTCCCAAAGTTGCAATTTCATATTAAATATTGACATGAAACCGTCTTCACCCAGGATATTTAATTTTCGCAGGGTGCCCAAAGGTCTTGGAATTTGGCTTTGAGGATCCTCTTGAGGCTTCACCACATCTTCAAGCAACCCAACGTCCAACTGGACAAGAGTTGGACAAGAGCCCAAGAGCATGCTCATAGGAACAAGACCCCGTGAAGTGTGACCACGAGTAGATAGATACCTGAGAGCTGGACAATCTGGAAGACTTCCAAGCTTATAACAATTTATGATTCTCAGCTCTTCAAGAAGGGGAAACATCACCGAGCTAATAGGCTCTCCTGAACTGTTTTCTGCCCATTTCTCAAACTCAAGCAACTGCCGTAACATCATTCTCTTTAACTTTGGGAAAATTGGTAGAGGGGTATCAAATCCTGCCACTGCCAAATCAATACTCTTACATAATGTGGTCAGGCTTAGCATGCCGGACAAAGACAAATCCTCAAGAGAGGATGACAGCCATACTAATGGTAGCTCGTTACAATTTGGGCACTCGGTAATAACAAGTTCCCTTAGGAACTGGAACATTTTAGGATCTCTCATCCATTGTGACATAGCCAGGCCACCATACCCATGTATCTTCAAAACTTTGAGCTGATCATGAGGCACAAGAGATTCCAGTACTTCTTCATCATTATTGCTGATCTTATCATAGAAAGGATCATAATCTCGGTCACGGCCCCAGTACAACAACAATTCGCTTAGAGTATGTTTCTCTTGCAAATTGACCTTCGACCCACTTTTCACTTTCCATAAATTGAAAAGTTCCAACCTGTTGCCAAGTTGTCTCAGGTCTTTAAGCTCCTCGATCCCAAATCCATCTCCAGTGTCCACAATAAAAGTTGTCAGTGTGCGAAGGTTAGGTAGCCGACTAAGATTAGGGGGCATACGTTCCAAACTATCACATCCCAGAAGATAAAGATGGCTGAGCTTCCTCATAATTTGCATACCTTCTGGTAGGTAACATAGCCTAGAGCATCCGTTGAGCCACAACGACTGTAAGTTGTACAACAAACATACCAAATTTGGCAAGCTGACAATATTTGACCCAGAAAGATCAAGATACCGTAAATGGGCTGCATTTATAAGCTGACAATGGGTAATAGAACTATTTTCACAACACAAGGCTCTTAAGGACATTAGCCTTAACTCCCTGAGATGCTTGTGTTCTGATCGAGTTAATAAAGTACGGAGAGATGATGCGCCTTTCAGTAATCCACTTATTTCTTTCAACTCACACCATGACACTTGCATGTGATACACATCTTTTATCGATGTTTTTCCCTGACTCAACTCTTCGGCAGATGCACATTCATCTGTGACATCTTTTGCTAGGTCATGCATTAAATCATGCATTTTACATCCAACTATATCATGCATTGAGCGTTGTAGGAAAATTATCTTTGGTGTGACATCTTGAAGAAAGGACCTCTTAACCAACTCGTTGAAAATAAATTCACCTTTCTGTGCCAAATCCATCGTTCCCTCTTCATGAATAAAGCCATTTGCCATCCAAAGTTGGATCAACTTATCCTTGTCCATCTCATAGCCCTTAGGGAAAACTGCACAAAAGGCAAAACATCGCTTCATTTCAGATGGCAAGTGTCTGAAGCTCAGTTTTAGAAGGGATAGAACTTCGTCCTTGCCTCTGCTGGTATTACTAATGTTGCTTTCTGCAATAGCTTCCCATTCTTGGACTTGTTCTTTTGAACTCATCAAGCCACCCAATGTCTTGAGAGCAAGAGGTAGTCCCTTGCACCTGTTGACAATACGCTTACCGGTCAAGATGAACTCATCCTTCTCTTTTACTCTACTAAATGCTTTCTTTGAAAATAATTCCCATGAGTCATCTTCACTCAAACATGCTAGCTCATAGAGAGGAAGGGTGCCCATTGTAGAGGCCACTTGTTGACTTCGACTTGTGAGAATTATCATACTTCCTGATCCACCAATACATAGTAGTGGCCTAAGGTATTCCTCCCACTTCCGCTGTTCATCATTCCACACGTCGTCAAGAATGAGTAGGAACCTTTGTCGGCCAATGACTCCATGCAGTCGTTGTCGCAAGAAATCAACGGTTTCTAGCACGCGAGCTGGTTCATTTGTGGCCAACTCAATGATGGATCTCAGAACATCAGTGGCTTTGAAGTTTTCTGAAACACAGTGCCACATCTTCAACTCAAAGTGCTTCTGAACCCTGCAGTCATTATACACCATCTTCACTAGCGTGGTCTTTCCCAAACCCCCAATTCCAGTGATGGGTAGCACCTGCACATTCTTCTTATCTTGCTGGTCGAGCAACAGCTTCACCACAATCTCCTTGTCGTGACCTCTAACAAAGACATCAGCAGAGTCATCAAGTGTTGCGTGTGCCTGCTGATACAGAGGTTGCGGCACCTCCACGCACTCAACCAGCCCTATCGTATGCATCTCCAGGACCAGTTCATCGAATTTCTTGAGGACTTTGTTCAGATCCCTACTCACAGTGAGCCGGAACATAAGCGGGCTGTGAAGGGTGAAGTACCTCAGTATCTTGCTCGCTGCACCATCCTGAGCCTCCTGGCGCAGCCCCTCGTACTGGATATCGTCGAGGACATCATCAGCCTGGTAAGCGGCGGCCTTGAGTTCCTTCATCCACCTCCTGACGACAGGGTTTGTCTCGGCCTTCACCTCAGCATCGGCCAGCACGCACTGCACAGCCAGCAGCTGCCGCTCTAGCTTGTCACGCTGGGGGTCGACGCCCCACATGCGAGTGACGCTCTGGACAAGCGCATCGGCGGCCTTGCTGGCCACCATGGTCACAACGGCGAGCAGCAGCAAGTCAGTCATGGTGGATAATTTTCCCAGTTCTGCTTGCAGTGTGTTCGTATGGGTGGTGAAGGATTAGGAACAATGTGTAGATAGCTAGGACAGAACAAAATAGGCGGCATTATCATGGAAGGGCCGGCCGTAGCCATTATTATAGAAGCGAGAAATGAACGCTTAAGAAAGGGACGCACAATGCCATATATGTCTGTAAAATTTTCAGGACGGCAAGAAGCAGACGTCTCCGTCATGAGCATGAAGCCAGGAAGGCAGCGGCGTGCCAGCGTGGACAGGCGATTCGGCAGGCAGTAGCAATGGGGATGGGCGGTCAAGGTGGGCGCGCGCGCGTCACGGGCTATAGCAACTGAAAACACCTATGAAAGGACCAAAACTACGCAACCATACAAGGGATGCTGAGGATAGTTCGAAAAAATAAGGGATGCTGAGGGAGCAGCCGGTTGGGTCATTTCTACGAGCAACCGGTGTGCGTAGCATAGCATGGTGGCTACATGAGAGTAGAGGACGCAGCGGGACTGCGGGAGAAGGAACGGCGACATGAGAGAGAAAGAGTGCGACCTCAGGAAGGTTCCAGCCTTCCAGGAGCAGTCGGGATCGTCTCCGCCGTGCACGGCAACCAGCAGAGGCGCGCGCGGCGGAGGCGGCGTAGTCTAGCCACGGCAGGAGAAGACAGTTGACAAGCGGACGCGCCCGCACGACGCGACCAACCCGCCATCAAGAGAGGCGCTCGCGTTGCGGCTTGC
Organism: Eragrostis curvula; assembly: GCA_007726485.1. Lineage (NCBI taxonomy): Eukaryota > Viridiplantae > Streptophyta > Magnoliopsida > Poales > Poaceae > Eragrostis > Eragrostis curvula. Next base: position 2,493,502 of record RWGY01000051.1, on the reverse strand, counting down.
GCGGGGTGAGGACGACCTTGCCGTTTGGTGGGCATACCGGCGGCGGCAATGCGGTCGGGGTCCGAATGCGGTGGCGCGGAAGCAACCGCTGCTGAATGTTCCGGCCGACTCACAAATGGGCCTGCTCATTTTTTGGGCTTGGTCCTGGGCGAACGAAAGGATAGATTATTTCTTCTTTTTTTTTATCATCATAATGAAAAGATTCATTTCTTTTTTTGCAAGGGATAAACATTCATTTCGATGTAATCTGAGATTATATCCATCGACGGAGTACAAAATATTAAAAAGGTATAGCAGCATAATAATGAGCAGAGCAGTGGACGTATGAATCAACAAGACAACGGTATGATCTGCAGCAGTAGTTTTGCTTAACAGTTCTGAACCATCCAGCAGCAAGGTACATGTAAATATAACAGTAAAAATATTCCGAAATCCACAATTGCGACAGAACATCAGCTGACATGTTCAATCCTTCGATCACCAGGCTCAGGCTTCGTCCCAAGCTTCGGCCCTTGCTATTTCTTTCCATCAGCACGTCACATCACCTCCCAAGTATTGGAGTTCAATCGCTCCCATGACCGCACTCGCAATGCTGCCACGATGTTCCTCTATCGGGCTGGCGCCTGCCATATGCACAATCGTCAGACACGGCGGCAGAAGGAAAAACAAACAAAGTTCTGCCTCAGCGAATTCATCTGCATGATTAACAATGTTGAGCAACAAAGTTGGGTGTGGTACTAGAAGGCATCAGATTTGTACAATACGTTATTTATGTTGACCACCACCAAGTCAAGATCATTAACCTGACGAAAGATAGAGGCTTATTTTTCTTTTTAAGTAGCAATCTTACCAAGGAACTTGTCAAGGGGGCAGTGTGGCACGCTGATTCCGGTCACACCCATTTCAAAATCTCAGTGTCTAACATACTGACACAGCAGAGAAGAAGGGAGTGACGTGCATTCAGATACATAAAGATCCAGTTCAACTGCACACATGTAAAGAGTTAACTAATTAACAACAGAACTAGATAATGGAAATAAGGAGACCCGGGAGCGTACGCACCTCAGTTACCAGTCACCACCGCAGAACGGGAGGAACCTCTTCACAGACTTCTTTATTTCAGGTTCGCTTGCAGCTCGAAAGTCCTTGTTCGGAATGGAAGAGACCAAGTCAAAATACTCCCCACCTTCTCTGCACCGCCTCTGCAGGTTGGGGCAGTTGTCTATATATAGGTGTTTGAGGGCTGGGAGCCGCTGGAGGAGACCCTGCGGGAATCCCTCTATCCCTGGACAATCACTGATGCACAACAGCTCAAGGGAAGTGAGGCCATCCATCCCATCAGGCAGCGCTCTCAGAGCGCCGCAATCCTCCACAGCGAAGTTCCTCAGTTTGGCCAGATTTCCAAGGTCTGAAGGTAGCGCCACCAAACTTTTGCAGTGTTCAATCCTCATTGTCTCAAGGGATGTGGGCAACTGCGGAATCTCTAGCAAGCTGCCACAATTTCGTACTTCCAAATCTTTTAGCAGGGGCAGCGGAAGGACTTCTTGGGATGATGAGCCCTCCTCTCCCAGCTTCCCACAATGCCAAATAATCAGAGATTGAAGGCGAGGCAAGTATCGGAGCTCCTCCAGAGGCCACCGGACAATGTTTTTGCACAATAATATCTCCAATTTTTCCACGAAGGCTAAGGCCGACCCAAGCCCGACTTGCAATCTGGTCATGTCGAATATTGATACGAAGCCGTCGTCACTTCCAGTTCTCAAGAATCGTAGGGCTTCCGGCGGGTTCAGGCTTTGGCCTTGCTGTCCCCCTAGAGATATGGCCACATTCACTGACCAACTAACAGTCAAGCTGACAAGAGACGGCCAGGACCACAATGGCATGCTCACAGGTAAATAGCCTTCAGGGCAAAGAATGCTTTTGGCATGAACTAGTGTTGTGAGAAGTGGGGCCAATGGAAGAGTCCCCAATTTTAGGCAACTGAGAATCTTTAGCTCTTCGAGTCGGGGAAACATCACAGATTTATGAGGCTCTCCTGCACTGCTTTCTGCCCATCTCTCCAAGTTACGCAGATCGCTCAAGGTCATTCTCTTTAAGCTTGGGAAAATTGGCGGAGAGCTATTGGATCCTACAGCTTGCACATCGATGTTCTTGCATAATGTGGTCAGGTTGTCCATCCTGGTTAAATCTAAAGACTCAAGAGAGTGTGACAACCATACTATTGGTATATCCGTACATTTTGGGCATCTTGAAATTTCCAACTCTCTTAGGCACTGGAACATTTGAGGGTTTCTCATCCATTGCGGAATTGCACGGCCAGGGTACTGACAAACCTTCAAAACTTTGAGCTCACCACAAGGAACAAGAGACTCCAGTACTTCCTCTGCATTATCGTCCTCAATGGGTTCTCTCAAGTCAAAATTTTCAAATGAAGAATATTGCCAGTTCAATAACAGTTCACTTATCTGTTTCTCATGAAGATTTGCCCTTGACCCGTTCTTCACATTTTTCAATTTGTACAGTTCCAGCCTGTTGCCAAGCTGTCGTAGGTCTTTGAGCTCCTCTATCCCACATCCATCTTTAGTGTCCACAACAAACTGTGTCAGTGTGTGCAAGTTCTGCAGCAAGCTGAGCTTCGGAGGCATGTGTTGCAGCTCCCAACATTCCTTAAGATGAATATGGATAAGATTCCTCAAACTAATTGGCATACCTTCAGGTAAGTATTGTAGCATTATGCAATAATCCAGCCTCAATGATTGCAAGTGATACATCATACATATTGAATCCGACAATCTAACAATGTTTGACCCAGAAAGATCAAGATATCGTAAATATTTTGCATGTTTACCCAGGCTATCAGAAGGTTTTGTACAACACAATGCTCTTACTGACATCAGTTTCATCTCCTTAGTAAGATCCTGGTATATTGATTCATCAATTAATAATGTACGGAGGGACGACGTGGTTTTCAGTAATCCCTTGATTTCCTTCAGTTCATGACTTGATATATGTATATCCCTTTTCTCCTGAATCGATTTTTGTGCAGGTCCACATTCTTCTGTGACTTCTGTTGCTAGGTCGTGCATTAAATCATGCATTTTGCATCCAATTGATACGCCTCTGCCTAACTCAAAATACTGATACTCTTTCACATCTTGAAGAAAGGACCTCCAGATCAACTCATTGAAAATTTCTTCACCTTTCTTTGTCAAATTTTTGATTCCCTCTACGTGTATAAAACTGTTTGCTATCCACAGTTGGATCAACTTATCCTTCTGCATCAGATAGTCCTTGGGAAAAATAGAACAGAATGCAAAACACTGCTTCATTTCAGGAGACAAGTATCTGTAACTCAGTTTAAGTACATGCATCACTTCATCTTTTCCTCGACTGGTATCTCTAATATTGCTATCAGCGACGGCCACCCAATCTTGGACCTGTTGTGTTGAACTCATCAAACCACCCATTGTCTTCAGAGCAAGAGGAAGTCCCTTGCACTTGCTGACGATGCGTCTGCCAATCGCGACTAACTCTGTGTGTTCTTCAGCTTCTGTACAAAATGCCTTTTTTAAGAATAGTTTCCATGAATCATCTTCATTCAGACGTACTAACTCATAGGGTGAATGGGTGCCCATTATCGATGCCACTCGTTGGCTTCGACTTGTGACAACTATCATGCTTCCTGATCCATGACTAGAAGAACACAGTAGTGGCTTCAGGTCGTCCTCCCACTTGCGTTCATCTTCGTTCCACACATCATCAAGAACCAGTAGGAATCTTTTTCGGCCAAGTACTTCTTGCAGTCGCCCCCGCAGCAGCTCAATATTGTTAGGCAGCTCACATCTTCCATTTGTAGCCAGCTCAATGACAGATCTCACAACAGCAGTAGCTTCAAAATTTTCTGACACACAGTACCACATCTTCAACTCAAACTGCTTCTGAACCCTGGGGTCGTTGAACACCATCTTTGTTAGTGTGGTCTTGCCCAAGCCTCCCATCCCAATGATTGGCAGCACCTGGACACTTTGCTGATCTTCCTGGTTGAGCAACAGATTCACCACTGCCTCCTTGTCGTTATCCCTGCCGAAAATCTCCGCCGACTCATCCAGTGCTGAGTGTGTCTGCCGATGATACGGAACTTGTGGCACCTCCTCACGCGCCACCAGACCAAACTTGTTCATCTCCTCAACGAGTTCTTCGATCTTGTCTAGCACTTTCTTGAGCTCCTTGCTTGCTTTATGACGGAACACAACTTTATTCTGAAAGTTGAAGCAGCTCAGTACCTTCTTGCTTGCCATCGACCCGCGGCTCTGGGCCTCAAGGCGCAGCGCCTCGTACTCGAAGTCGTCGAGAACGTCGTCGGCCCGGTACGCTGCAGCCTTGAGCGCCTTCATCCACGTCCCGACGGCGTGGTTGGTCTCGCTCTTGTCTTCCGCGTCGGCCAGCAACGACTGCACGTACGCCAGCCGGCGCTCCAGCCTGTCGCGGTCGTCGTCGACGCCCCACATGCGAGTGACACGCTTCACGAGCGCGTCGCCGGCCTTGCCAACCACGCCGCGCACCACCGGCAGAAGCAGCGTCTCAGCCATGGGGCCTTGCCGGGATGGTTCTCACTTCTCAGGAAGCAGTGTGTGCGTCGTGAGAAGCGAGAGGCAGAGATGGTGAGCTGATGATTGTGGCTTCAATTGGAAGAGAAGAGAGGGGGGCAGGGTAGTGATGGAATTATTGGAGTACTGTTCCAGCAACTCATCACTGGTCCAGTGTTTCATCACTGTTCGTCGTCAACGAGCGGGTCTTCCACGCGCAAGATGGCAAGACGACGAGACAGCAGGGCCCATCAGGCAGTTGCCGTGAGATTCCACTGGCGAAATGTATAGAGAGAGCACTCCGGCAATAATGCGAGCGACCTGCTGCCGATGTGGATTCTCCACATCCATGCAATGAGGGTCCAGGGGAGAAGAGATGACCCAAGCAAAATTTCTCGGTAAACGTCAGGAATGCGATGAGATATACCAGCCGGGTAGGTAATAAGTGATTCCTCAGATGATGATCGCAGTGACTAACTTTTAGGCGAGAGTTCCTTCACAGGCCAATCACCAATGGGAAAGATTTCACATCCAATTATCACCAATTTTTCCAAGAAGGTAAAGTGCTCCCAGAAAACAAGTTGCCTTCCTTTTTTTTTCTCACAAATTGGACGAGAAAAACTGCTGGAACATAGATATTCTCAAAGAAAACAAGTTGCCATCAATTCAAGCTGGACGAAGGCGAGCGGGTGACACTGACAAGGAAGAAATTTGAGGACACTGCGCCCACAAGTTGACTGACTTGCATGCCTGACAGTACCTCTCGAACGACAGCATCGCTGTATACGTACAGCACCATCAGCGGATTGATCTCCTCACATGATGAGCCAATCAGGTTCCTGCAGTGACCAACTTTTAAGGGGGTGTTCGGCGTATAGGGGTCTAAATTTTAGAGGGGTCTAAACTCTAGATAAGCTATATTAAATAAAATTTAGTTACAAAACTAACTACAAAACCCTGGTTTAATTCGCGAGACGAATCTAATGAGGGTAATTACGCCATGATTAAATGATGGTTACTGTCTGTAGCATTACTGTAGCAAAACGTAGATTAATTAGGCTCATTAGATTCGTCTCGTAAAGATGTACCCATCTGTAAAAAAATTTTGTCATTAAACTTTATTTAGTACTAGATTCTCTTTGTTTAGAGTGCTCTAAAATTTAGCGCTAAAAGAAACGAACAGGACGTAATTAGGAGTTTATGAAGGCGATTGAAGGGAGAGAGTTCCTTCACGGATCAATGAGCAAGATCGTCGCATTTAGTTAACCAACGGGCAAGACCGTCACATCCAGCGATCACCAATTCTTCCAAGAAGGCAAAATGCTCCCAGAAAACATGCTTCCTTTTTTGTTTTTCAAATTGGACGAGAACAAGCAGTTAGAACAGAGATATGCTCCCAGAAAACAAGTTGCCATGCATTAAAGGTAGAGCGGGTGACATTGACAAGGAAGAAATTTGAGGACACTACGCGCAAGTTGACTGACTTGCATGCCTAAACGTACCTCTCAAACAACAGCATCGGATGGATTGGATCAAGAGAAAGTTAGCGGTGAACAGAGGGTAAACGCAAGGCCAAATTAAAAATCGCGCGCTCACGCTCTCGGTGTCGGCAAGCCAGCTGGTCCCGCACTTCTTCAAGCACCCCGCGTGCACAGCTAGCAGGTAGTAAGCGGGAGCTTAAGAGATACTGTAACTTGATCACGGCAGCAGCCGGTTTGCTCGGTGCGCGCCGCAATCAAGGCTAACCAGCCGCACAGCGGCAGGCGCGATCGCGAGATGCGCTCGCATGGCGCGGAGTAGGCCACCCGGGTCATTCGGCGGCAGCGCCGGTCGCCGTGGGATGGAAAACGGGTAAACACGCGGCGGAGACGGAAAATTAATGTTTACTAGCTCCGACCTTCACTTGAAAGGGGAAAGAAAATCTCTTCCACCTTTTTTTCGAGAACGTGCGGAACACGTATTTCATTAAGAAGGAGAGAACAAAGTTCGATACAAGACCTTAGGGCCAAAGAGATAAAAGAAAAGGAAAAAAGAAGAAAAAAGAGGAGACCCGAACAAAGACTACAAGCCACGCCGTGGGGAAAGAAGCCTTCTGATCTTGGTGAAACGCGTCGAAGCCCAAAGGTTGGCATCATCTATAACCTCCTGCGCGAGCGCGACCGGTTGCAAAGCTACAAACTCGTGGATTCTTTTATTGCGTTCCTTCCAGTCTCCAAGGGACCAAAATCACCAAGGAGTCAAAACCCGGGCGGAGATCCTTAGCTACCCTTTTATGCGACCTTAACCACCATTCAACCAACAGTGGCTCGAATTGTCCTGGTGCAATGTGACTTAGACCCACCCTTCTTAGGACTCGGAACCAAGTTTCGCGACTATGCACACAATCTCCTCCACCTTGCGCCGTTTGTACGGCTGAAAAGGGTCAACTGAAGTTACTGAACCAAAGCGTTTCCTATTTTCTTTTGACGCAAATGCAGGAGCGCTGCCTTTTTCGAGATTAGAGAGAGAAACAAAGTTCCGTTTGTAAATTTTCGAGGCTATTGTTCCCTGCAAAGTTTACACGTTCCCTTTATTTTCGTCGGAGCGACGGGGCGAAAGAAGAAATGTCAAACGCGATTATGCAATCTTGAACAAAATTTAGGCCTGTCCAATTTGGACAAAAACTGTTCAGGTGTATATTTGGCTGTTGGCTCTGAGGTTACAAACAACGCAAGATTACGGTCTTCTCTCTCGATGGCGCAAGATTACGGACCTAGTGTTTTCTCCGTGGATGGAGGCGCGAAAACAAAGATCCAGCTCCCATCAGATTATTTGGCGCCAAAACTTGGGCCTTGTCATTTGCTTGTCTGGCCAGGAAATGTTGTCAGGCATCAACTTTACGGAGCGGACAAATCCTCTCCCGCTACTCATTCCTAACAATAATGTTACAGCTAGTAAAAAGAAACTTGCAAGAACCCTGATGTAGTTCAATTTGCAAACACCCTGACGCAAATCAGAGGTTATTGAGGACTTACTCGCAAAAAATAATACACATAAATTTTTGGCGAATTTTTTATTAAAATAATAGTATTTTAATTAAGAATTGCAAAACAGAGGTACCTTTGGAAAAAATTGCAGAAATGGATGCCTGTCGGTCATCCAGTGACCTACCGATAGGCCTACGTGGCAGCCGACAAACGCCGAGGAGAGGACCTATCGGTCACCCGATTACCGACAGGTACATGTCGGTCTTCCAACGCCCGACAGGCAGCACAATATGGCCAACGGGCCGATAGCCAGGGCCTGTCGGTCATAGGATGACCAACAGGCACCAATCGGTCATCCCACAACCGACAGGTACCTGTCGGCCATCCCATAACCGACATGTGCCTGTCGGTCATCCCCATGACCGACAGATCTCTTCGTTAGCCTTTTTTGTTTTGTTTTGCCAGTTTGTGTTTTTCTAAAATTTTTTACATATATTTTTAGGATTGAGAGGTAATATTGTGTGGTTTTTAAAGTTTTTTTTACGTGAGTAATGCAATAGAAAAGGTGAACTGAAAAATAACTCGACTTTAACAAAGATACTCAGCAACCAATATCGATAGACCAACATATACAGAGTGAACTGAAACAATGGCGTGTTTCGATACACATGGCAAAGCTATGTGTCCATCGATCTACTCCTAACACGCCTTAGGGAAATAAATTTCACTCACAGTGAACGTAGTACAAACTATGAGGTGGAATGACATATTCGTCGCCTAGGTGAAACGACGCGTATCCCTCGTCGTCCCCTTTCGACTTAGATGAACCTCCTCCGCTTTTCTCGCGAAGCTCGTCCAACCTCAGATCTATTTATCCTCAGTGTCTACTGAGTGCAACGGGGATATTTCCCCTTTCTGAAGGCATCAGGACCTGCTGCCCTAGCGCGGCGAGCTCTCTCGCGCATCCTCTCCCTTTCGGCCTCACGGGCCTCATGAGCAAGGCGATCTTCCTCTTGTTTGCGCCTTCGTTCCGCCTCCTCTCTTTGCTTGCGTTCCGCTTCGTACTTGCATCGACGCTCTTCCTCCTCCTGCCTCATCTTCCTGCGTTTCTCCTCTCTCCTTTCCTCAGCTTCCATATCAAGCCAATGCCTTCTTGCACGTTGAGCGACACGGTAGACATGGGCTATATCCTCTGGTGTCTGCTCAGTGTCAACATACTCGATGAACTCACACAGAGGCGGTGGGGACTGCAATGTTATGAACGTATTAGTGAATAAGAATGAATGGTGGAAGCAAAGAATGACGAAGTACAAGTAGTTACCCTTGACCTCCTATCGGAAGAGTAAAGACGTTGCGAAGGGTCATATTGGTAGTTCTTGCACATCCAAAGCCTTTTGCCGTAGTCATCACCGAGAACGAGTGACTTCACTAGCCTGCATGGAGTGCCACAGAGGCACATAGGGGCGATGAAGCCATCTCCGAGAGGTAACGTCTCTTTGTTGTGGGGTGGATCGTTGGGGAACTCCATAGCTATAGAAGAAATTCGGGTGTTGGTTAGATTGCGAAGTGGCTGAGCTTAATGGACAGACGATGTGTGCATTTTATAGGCATAACTAACGTGGTCTATAGACAAAGACTACAAAGAAAAGAAGAGGAGATGTCATCGGATGCTCTGCAAAGTTGCCCGTGAATGGATGTGTCGTCATGCGGAAATAATAAATACGTGTCGTCACGTCACTAAAAGTTGTCTAGTTATGTTGCAGTTGTCTAGTCATGTCGCGTTGCAGAAGTTAGTAATAAAAAATAGTTCATGCTTAAGTTCTGAATATTACAAAAACGAAAGAAATCTACTAGTCAAGTAGTGAACCCTGACCCCTGCCCTGATCTCCAAGTCATCCGCCACGCCTACGCTTGTTGGGCTCGCCTTCGGCCCTCTTGCCCTGGGCCTTTCTCCCTCGTCGAATCTGATCGGTGGGGTACGTGAGTGGGTCTGGTGCCTGCCTGACCCTGGGAGCCTCTAGTGGTGTCGAAGGAAACTGCTGGGTGGGCTGTGTCGGTGGAGGAGCCTCTGGCATCTGAGAGAAACCCTGGACATCTGGCTGTCCATAAGAAGACCCATGCACTAAGCTCCCAGAAGCAGAGTGCAAGGAGTAGTCAGGCGCGGCGAACTGTACTGGTGGTCCTGTAAAACAACAATGTAAGATTACAATAACAAAATGTTAGAAATACAAAATTAGCATGTTATTATACCTGTGCTCCATCCAGGAGTAGGCATGAAAGGCGGGACTACAGGTAGACCCGACGACGAGTCCCCGGCGTGGAAACGAGAAGAACTTGGTGCACTAGCAGGTGTAGAGAGAGGTGGAGACCTCTGTCGTGCCCTCGGCTGCACATCTGTTGTGCTCGTACAGGAAGCGCACCGGAGAGCATCCCTACAGCGGCGCGCAAGACGGAGTAGGGCTGATCCCAAGTCACGTGGCTCGACTCGTGGAGGGTTGTCGTAGCATCGAGAGCCTAAATCCTCCAGCTCGCTAACGAGATCGCGGCACGTGTCAGTCTACAAAAACGATAATAGAACATTAATAATTAAACAGAAAGGATAAATTTAAAAAAATAATGAAATAGCTTACCATCAGGTGAAAGGCCCGAGTCGGCTGGGTGGCGAAGGTGTCCGTAATTTCAGGCACGTGCTCTACAGGTGCCTCAGCCACAGCGAACAACCGCATACGCGTCGCCCTGTGGTACCACCGAAGGTACTCCCCGTATTGAAACGGGTCGTACGGGCCCTGTGGAACGTGCACATCTGTCTCTGCACCAACCCACTGCTGTATCCACGACTCCATCTTTGTAGCCCACGTAGTCTCGTAAGCAAGACCCTGACCTTTCCTGTTAAACCTGCAATGAAGATATTGTCAATACGTAAACATTTATGTAACTTGATGAATGGATTAATTAGTTTATGTTGCACTTACGTGTGGGTGTGATCTAGCTGCAGTCTAGGAACAGGGAAGTCCTGAAAGTATCCAAACTGGCGGAAGACTCGAATCACAGCGTATGGCTCGACACAGATGTCGAAGACTAAACGACGCCTCGTAAGCCAGAAAGCTGTGTCACGTGTGCACAAGGCGGAGAGTCCACGCGGTGCACGCCTCGCGACCTCCTCGGTGGTGTACGGCATCCACCTGACCCGGTCTGGCATCAGCTGATCGAAATCAGCAACGAACTGCGGGTATGCCTTACGTACAGTCGCTGTAGCCCAACTCGGCTGCAAGAATCGAAACAATGATCAAGTTAGTAGCAAAAATAAATTAGAAACTCAAATATACAAAAACAAAGTATTACTTACATCGCGCTTGCACCAAATAGAACCCATAGTGGGTCCACCGAGGGGATCGTACTCTCCAAACTCGTCGAGGTCGTACATGTCATCCTCGTACTCGTCGTACGAGCTCAGCTTCGGTCGCCCGATGTCCACACGCTCGAACGACCACAACATCAGGAACAAAGGGCACCCTGTCAACGAACCCGCACTGCTCGTCCGCCTGCACGCCTCGCACAACGCCCTGTACGTCGCGGCTAACACAGCTGAGCCCCAACTGTACTGTGGCATCTCTGCAGGATCTGTGTCTGCTATCTGCTGTGCAATCTGGATATAGCGCTTATCTACGGTGTCCTGGTGCGTACTAGTGAACATGACCCACCCGAACAACTAGAGAAGATACGCCTCGAGGTGCCTACGAACCCTCCAGTCCTCTGCGTCAACGGTCAACCTCTCAGCACGAAACTGCTCAAGCCACACCTTCGTCGGTCCGTGCCTGTCGTGGAAACCAAACTGCGGGTGCTCCAGATCCGGAGGGAGGACACCTGCAAACCTGTCCAAAATATCCTCCATCCACCCGGAGTTCTGAACAGGAGGAACCACTGCAGCTCCGGCTATAGGAAGCCCAAGTAGCATGCCCACGTCCTGCAGTGTGGGCGCCATCTCACCAACGGTGAGGTGGAACGTGTGTGTCTCAGGCCTCCACCGATCCACCCAGGCTGTCAAAAGTGCACGGTCCACTGGAAACCGAGGGCTCCTGCGACCCCTCGGGTCCAACAACTGGGCAAGAGGTAGCAACCCTGCCGCACGTAACCTGTCATTTCAAATGTGAGAGCATTAGAGTATGAAAAAAAATCAAAATATGGAGAAATTGACATATATTGAAATAATATAAAAAACATATGCGTACCTCAGGGTCCAACGTGGATCCACACTCCAAAAGTCGTCAAACGTCCTAAGTCTGAGTGTGTCGTGAAGCTCCCCAGAAGGCAAGCGTGATCGATGCTTAGCATCGATCACTGGATCGATCAACTCCAGGTTAGCCATCTACCTATGAAGTATTAACATAGAAACAGGAAAATAAATAAACACACAGTTTTTATAGTTTTACAATACGATATCTAGTGTTCTAAATAATTATAACACACATTGTTTCATAACGTAGGCATACGGAATTGGAAAACATAGTTCTTGACACATGATGACTACAGGTACAAACAAATAAACATAAATAGATTACACTTCATCAAATTAAGTAGATGGGCCAGCTTCTTGGTTCTGATTCTTTGGCTTCCGCATGGGAACACGCCTGAACTCCACGTTGTCGGGCCCCTTCTCCACTGGGTATTGGCTACAATCCTTCCTTAAATGATCTCCGCCACATACCAAGCACTCCTTTGTACGACGTTTGGCATTCGCTTCATCCATATCATTTTTTATACGCCTAACCTTTCTGCGACCTTTAATTTTAACCTTTTTGTCAGGATCTGGAATCCAACTACGTTCTCCCTCTGGTGGCTTTGTGAAATCAGCCACAGCCCGCCACCCCAGTACCTCACCCTGCCATGTAGCCATCACAGCTTCCTTGAGGTAGTATGGTGATACGAAGTGATGAGGATCAATCTTTGCCTTGGCACATCCAGTGAATACATGTGAGCAAGGCAAATGCATTAGCTTTGGCTTATTGCAACTGCACTCGCATTTGTTCAACTGCGGCCACAATCTGCATTCCATCGTCACTTCGGATCGACCAATCCCAAGTCCGCTCTTTCCTCGCAACAAGACTTCGAAGACGAAATCCCTATTACCTGTTCTCCTAACCATGTGCATCTGCTCCTTCGCACTCTTTTCTTTGATGTAATCGGTGATCTTAACACTGAACATCACTTGTGGGTTCGCAACATGCAAAACTGCTTTTGCATAGCGATCTTGCAGGTATGTTTGTATCCCACGAGTTATACCCTCCAGAATCCCCACTAAAGGCAAGCACCGAGTCCCTTTCAATGCCCAATTATAAACTTCTGCCCCATTAGTCGTCATAATGTCATAGCGGGATCCATCCGTATCTGCTATCAATGCCCATTTCTCCATCGGCTCATCCTTGATCCAATCTGAGAAGCACTTCACCCTTCGTCCACCCCTTCTGCGCCTAATTTTGTCCTGCGGTTCATTAGGCAAAGGATCTAACCCCTTTGGCTCCTCGTCACGTGGCATAGGAGGTTTCTTTTTAACCTCGTCCATGTGGTTGCCAGTGAGCTTGTCCAGCTCGCCCCATAATATGTCAAATTTGCTCCTTCGATTCTGTTTGCACAGCTTCATTGAACATATGCATAAGTCGTTTGCTCTTAAACTGCCTGTAGAAGTTTGCCCCCAGATGCCTCATACACCATCGACTATGCAGATCGGGCCAAAATTCCTGATCATTATAGTCTGTCTGCAATGTATCAATTGCTGACAATAATCCCGCATGGCGATCATGTAAGATGCAGACATTAGGTCTCTGCATAACAACCGCTCTCTTCACCCACCTCAAAAACCACAACCAACTCTCTGTATTCTCACTCTCCACAAATGCAAAAGAAATTGGCACAATCTGATTCTCCCCATCCACTCCAATAGCGGTGAGGATGTGCCGCTTGTACTTACCAGTCAAGAAAGTGCCGTCCACAGCAAGAACAGGTCGACAATGCATAAATGCTTGTATCATACAACCAAATGACCAAAATGCACGGCGTAGGACTCTGTCCCCATTTGTATTTTCAAAATCGTTCACCGCAACCACAGTTCCTATATTCCTAGCTTGCATAAGCTCAAGCAGGCCAGGTAGGTTGTGGTACGAGTCCTCGTATGTCCCGAACCTTCTTTCCAAGGCCTTTTGTTTCGCTCTCCATGCCATATCATAGCTGATCTCATAGCCTAATCGATTCTCTATGGCATGCATTATAGCAAAAGGAGACATACCGGTCTTCTGCACAATCTCAGGATACATGTACTCAGCTACAAACTGTGTAGTCATGTTCTTGTGTTTCAGAAGAGTCCTATCCAATGAACACGAATGGCGTACCACGATAGACGCCACAAATGACGTCTCAGCTTTCGGCAGATATCCGTGAACCCTCCATGCGCAACCCGGAGCCGTGCACTTGACGTCATATGTCCTCGGGTTTGAAATGACCACCGTGAACTCCTTCTTCTCTGAGAACGCCCACCTCTTTACGGCATGCTGAAAAGATATCTTATCAGGAAACATCTGTCCTTGACGGACCTCTATAGCATCATACTCCCAACATGAATTGTGGCCATCATTAACAGCTAAGTTCTCCATATTGATCCAGTCCTGCGGCTCTTCATATCCCATGCCCCATCCCTGACCAGCTGTTCCATCAACGAAGGTACGAAACTCGTCATCATCCCTGTCCATTTCATCAACAATTGCCTCATTGACCTCTCCCGAATCTGCTTTTAGTGTGCCAACATTTATTGGCAACCTATCCTCAGTGGTTGGATGAACCACAGGATTTGCAGCAACTTGACTTGGCTCGGCACCAACATGACTCGGCTCGTCACCAACATATTGCTCCGCATGAACAATTTGTCCCACGACTCCATCTTGCTCTGTATTTACGACATTGTCATCAACCTCCTCCTCCAGACGGGTCGTTGTCGGATTACATTGCACCAGCAACAAGTGAGCAAAATGCCGTTACAATCCCATCGTCACAAATTGCTTCCAATGTTTAGTGCTTCTCACATCCACAAGTTCCCATTTCCATGAGCCTTCACACTTTCGAGGAATCATAGCTCTCACTAAAAACCGATACTCTAAAGGATTCACATTCAAGAGACTATGTAACCAGCCATACACTTCGCCTCGCTGCATCTCTACCGGATCATTCAAAACACTATCCACATACTGAAAATTACTCAAATCTACCCCATAGTCACGATGCTCAATTTGACCTTCTCCGTAAAAAACTCGGAAACTCACTACACTGGACATCCTGCTAAAAACAAATTAATTACTATGAAGATCATATATTTTTCTTAAATAAATTTATCTTTATATATCAATATTATTACACCTACTATTTTCCTTAAATATAATCATGCGTTAATATTTTTTTGACAAACTTAACGAACGGCATGATAAATAAAATGCCCATCAAATATGACGTTCTACTACTACTACATACCATTATTTTTAACTAAATCTATAAACACAATACTAGTCTAATCTTATTTACTAACGCATCTCCTATAAACTAATAGTCCTTAAACAATATAGTCTAATCCCTACACTAATCTTTACACTAATATTCTATTCCCTACACTAACCACTACACTAATATTCTAATCCCTACACACTACACTAATGCTACCATTGATAGACTAAACAAATAAAAAAAAAAACTCACCTGCGCGACTGCCACCCGAGGCGGCCTCCACCGACGCCGCAGCACAGGCCGCCCACCGCCACCAGCCAGCGCCGGCCCTCGCCGCGCCCCTCCCTCCGCTGCTCGGCTCGCCCCGCCGCCCTCGCTCTCTCTCTCGCCGACGCTGAAGACGAAGCGAATGGGAGAGAGAGAGCAGGGCGCGGGCGCGGGTGGATAAGGCAGGGCCTATCGGTTGCTGGACGACCGATAGGTGCCTGTCGGGTCGCGGACGACCGATAGGTCCCTGTCGGGTCGCGGATGACCGACAGGTCCTACGTGGACGGCTTCCTGCTTCCGACTGCTTACGTGGACGACATGTCGGTCTTCCAGTTACCGATAGCCTGCCTGTCGGTCCTCCAGTTACCGACAGGTACCCATTTCTGCAATTTTTGCAAAACGGACCCCAATTTTGCAATTTTCTATTAAAATACTATTATTTAAAAAAAATAAATTTTTGGCTACGTTAAATTTTCATATCATGCTGTGCCCATTACCAAAAATTATTTTTTGCGAGTAAGTCCTCACGCAGTAGTCGTCTCGGTAGTCTGTCTCGGTAGTCGTCGACGCCCCGCATGCGAGTGACCCGCTTCACGAGCGCATCGGCGGCCTTGCCGACCAAGCCGCGCACCACCGGCAGAAGCAGCATCTCAGCCATGTGCGGCCTTGATGGGCTGGTTCTCACTTCTCAGGGAGCAGTGTGTGCGCCGTGAGAAGCGAGAGGCAGAGGTGGTGAACTGATGATTGTGAACTGATGAAGGGAAGTGATGGAATTATTGGAGTACTGTTCAAGACTGTGGTCCAGACTGTTTCGTCACTGTTCGTCGTCAACGAGCGGGTCTCTTCCCCGCTCAAGACGGCAAGAGGACGAGGGAGCAGGGCCCATCAGCCAATTGGCGCGAGGTTCCACTGGAGAAATGTGGATGATGAACGTCGAGGATCTGATGAGATATTTTTAGTCGTCAACCTCAGCCATCGGTTCAAGCAGCACCAAGGAGAACGGGCGACAATGACAAGTGAGCATCGGGCAGCACCGAAAAGGAAGACGTTTGAGGACGTTACGCGCCTAGTTGACTGACTTGCGAGCCTGCCAGTGCGTCACCAACGAACGGCGACATCTCCATTAGTGGATACATCCGGGATCCCCTGAATTCCTGTGAGCCGTATCAAAACAAGATCAAATTCTCAGTCGCAATGTACAGTGGGTAGATGCAAGACCAAAATGAATCGAGCGCTCACGCTCCCCATGTCAGAAAGCGAGCCGGTCCGGCATTTCTGCAAGCACACCGCGTGCAGAGCTAGTATGTGGTAAGCGGAAGTTGGGAGCGAGACCAACCTGATCACGGCCGCTCGTGCAGTCGGCTTGCTCGGTGCGCGCCACAGTCAACTCAAGGCCAATCAATCGCACTGAGGATGTGAGGTCGGACTGGACGTTCGGCCGGCGTACCGGCGGCGGCGGATGCGGGCCCCAACGCGGGGGCCGCCGCGACGCCAGCGCGGAATCAACCTCTTCTTCCCTGCTGAACTGACCGCTCCCATTCAAAATTGGACGGCCATTTGCTGGGCTCGGGCCTCCTGCAGGGAAATGGTGGGCCAAAGCCTACTGCTCGGGCCTGAATAATTCGGCCCCAACATAGGTCACTTACTCGCGGTCGCCGCGCAGGGTGCGCCTTTCGCGGGGCGGAGCGCGTCCGCGGTGCTTCTGCGCTGCGGCGGGCGTGTTGCGGTCTTGCGGATGCCCGGAAGTGTAGTCGGCGCGATCGCGAGAGGGCAGGCCACCCAGGAAGGCATTTCAGTCGCCGTGGGATGAGCACGCGGCGCGGTTGAAAATGTTCAGCTCCCACGCCACCACCGACGATGCCTCAAACCACACACCTTGCCCCGCGCGCGTGAACAACAGCGCGCCCGGGACGTACGGCTGAAAACGTTCGACTGAACCAAGCGTTTTTTTTTTTAAATGCAAATGGCAGGAGCGCTTCCTCATCGTACCGTTTACAGTTTATTACAGGCCCGATACAGGCTCCATAGTATATCCAGGTGACGATCAGCGGGTTCTCTTTTTTGCCCAAGAGGAAGATCGAGAAGAAATGCAGTTAATATGGAAAACTAGTACTTGGATTCAACTTTACATAAATAAAGCGTCAATATGAATACATAGAATTGTGCTATACTCTCGGGGTTAGTCATGAAACGTGATCGTACAATGGAACTGAGCCGATGGGAGGGAATAGGCTGCAGGAGCAACTGTGTACATACAGTACAAATAAAGGCAGTGGCAAGCTTCTATACCCAAAGTTTCCAGCTTGATGACGAGCAGGCACGCCCGCGTGAGGTGACCAACCCAGGATGACCTTGCCATTCTGCGGGCATACCGGGCGGCGGCGGCGGCGACGGCAAGGCGGTATTAGACGGTGGCGCTGGCGCGGAATCAAACGTTCGGACCGACTCATAAATGGGCCTCCTAATTTGTTGGGCTTGGGCCTGGGCGAACGAAAAGAAAAATCCATTTCTCTTTTCTTTTTATCATCAGAAATCATTTCGATTTGGCTAAAAAAAAATCAGAAATCATTTCGATGTAATCTGAGATTATTATATCCACAGAATAACAAAAAGGTATATTACCAGCGTATATGCAGACCAGTGGACGTATGAAGCAACAACAAAACGTCTGATTTGGAGCCGTAGTTTTGCTTAACAGCTCTGAACCATCCAGCAGCAAGGTACATGTAAATATATAACAGTAAAAAATTCCGAAATCAACAATTGCTGACATAACTTCAGCTGACATGTTCCATTCCTCCCCAGTACTGGAGTTCATCGCTCCCATGACTGCACTCGTATGCTGCCATGATTTTCCTCTATATGGCACTTGCCATATATGCATGATCGTCAGATACTGCTGCAGAAGGAAAAACAAACAATAAGTTCTGCCTCAGCGAATTCATCTACATGATTAACAATGTTGAGCAACAAAGTTGGGTGTGGTACTAGAAGGCATCAGATTTGTACAATACGTTATTTATGTTGACCACCAAGTCAAGATCATTAACCTGACAGAAGATAGAGGCTTATTTTTCTTTTTAAGTAGAAATCTTACCAAGGAACTTGTCAAGGGGGCAGTGTGGCACGCTGATTCCGGTCACACCCATTTCAAAATCTCAGTGTCTAACATACTGACACAGCAGAGAAGAAGGGAGTGACGTGCATTCAGATACATAAAGATCCAGTTCAACTGCACACATGTAAAGAGTTAACTAATTAACAACAGAACTAGATAATGGAAATAAGGAGACCCAGGAGCGTACGCACCTCAGTTACCAGTCACCACCGCAGAACGGGAGGAACCTCTTCACAGACTTCTTTATTTCAGGTTCGCTTGCAGCTCGAAAGTCCTTGTTCGGAATGGAAGAGACCAAGTCAAAATACTCCCCACCTTCTCTGCACCGCCTCTGCAGGTTGGGGCAGTCGCGTATCCATAGGCGTTTGAGGGCTGGGAGCCGCTGGAGAAGACCCTGCGGGAATCCCTCTATCCCTGGACAATCATCGATCCACAACCACTCAAGGGAAGTGAGGCCATCCATCCCATCAGGCAGCGCTCTCAGCCCACGGCAACCCCACACAGTGAAGTTCCTCAGTTTGGCCAGATTTCCAAGGTCTGAAGGTAGCGCCACCAAACTTTTGCAGCGTTCAATCACCATATTCTCAAGGGATGTGGGCAACTGCGGAATCTCTAGCAAGCTGTCACAATTTCGTACTTCCAAATCTTTTAGCAGGGGCAGCGGAAGGACTTCTTGGGATGATGAGCCCTCCTCTCCAAGCTTCTCACATGAGAAAATAAACAGAGATTGAAGGCGAGGCAAGTATCGGAGCTCCTCCAGAGGCCACCGGACAATGTTATTGCAGTAGACAATCCCCAAGTTTTCCACAAAGGCTAAGGCCGACCCAAGCCCGAGTTGCAATCTGGTCATGTCGAATATTGATACGAAGCCGTCGTCACTTCCAGTTCTCAAGCATCGTAGGGCTTCCGGCGGGTTCAGGCTTTGGCCTTGCTGTCCCCCTAGAGATATGGCCACATTCGCTGACGACCTAACCGTCAAGCTGACAAGAGACGGCCAGGAGCACAATGGCATGCTCACAGTCACAGGTAAATAGCTTTCAGGGCAAAGACCGTTTTTGGCATGAAATAGTGTTGTGAGAAGTGGGGCCAATGGAAGAGTCCCCAATTTTAGGCAATTGAGAATTGTTAGCCCTTCGAGTCGGGGAAATATCACAGATCTATGAGGCTCTCCTGCACTGCTTTCTGCCCATCTCTCCAAGTTATGCAGATCCCTCAAGGTCATTCTCTTTAAGCTTGGGAAAATTGGCGGAGAGCTATTGGATCCTACAGCTTGCACATCGATGTTCTTGCATAATGTGGTCACGTTGTCCATGTCGGCTAAATCTAAAGACTCAAGAGTGCGAGACAACCATACTATTGGTATGTCTGTACATTTTCGGCAGCTCCACATTTTCAACTTTCTTAGGCACTGGAACATTTGAGGGTTTCTCATCCATTGCGAAATTTCAAGGCCAGGGTATTGACGAACATCCAAAACTTTGAGCTCACCACAAGGAACAAGAGACTCCAGTACTTCCTCTGCATTATCGTCCTCAATGGGTTCTCTGAAGTCAAAATTTTCAGATGAAGAATAGTCCCAGTCCAATAACAGTTTACTTATCTGTTTCTCATGAAGATTTGCCCTTGACCCGTTCTTCACATTTTTCAATTTGTATAGTTCCAGCCTGTTGCCAAGCTGTCGTAGGTCTTTGAGCTCCTCTATCCCACATCCATCTTTAGTGTCCACAACAAACCGTGTCAGTGTGTGCAAGTTCTGCAGCAAGCTGAGCTTCGGAGGCATGTGTTGCAGCTCCCAACATTCCTTAAGATGAATATGGATAAGATTCCTCAAACTAATTGGCATACCTTCAGGTAAGTATTGTAGCTTTCTGCAATAATCCAGCCTCAATGTTTGCAAGTGATACATCATACATATTGAATCCGGCAATCTAACAATGTTTGACCCATAAAGATCAAGATATCGTAAATATTTTGCATGTTTACCCAGGCTATCTGAAGGTTTTCTACAACACAATGCTCTTACTGACATCAGATTTATCTCAATAAGATCCTGGTATATTGATTCATCAATTAATAATGTACGGAGAGACGACGTGCTTTTCAGTAATCCCTTGATTTTCTTCAGTCCACGACTTGATATTTTCATGTGACGTATATCCCTTTTCTCCTGAATCGATTTTTGTGCAGGTCCACATTCTTCTGTGACTTCTGTTGCTAGGTCGTGCATTAAATCATGCATTTTGCATCCAATTGCAAGCCACATGACTCCGCCTTTGCCTGATATATCAAACTGATACTCTTTCACATCTTGAAGAAAGGACCTCCAGACCAACTCATCGAAAATTTCTTCACCTTTTGTTGTCAAATTCTTCATTCCCTCTTCGTGTATAAAACTGTTTGCCATCCACAATTGGATCAACTTATCCTTCTGCATCACATAGTCCTTGGGAAAAATAGAACAGAAAGCAAAACACTGCTTCATTTCAGGAGTCAAGTATCTGTAACTCAGTTTAAGTACATGCATCACTTCATCTTTTCCTCGACTGGTATCTCTAATATTGCTATCAGCGACGGCCACCCAATCTTGGACCTGTTGTGTTGAACTCATCAAACCACCCATTGTCTTCAGAGCAAGAGGAAGTCCCTTGCACTTGCTGACGATGCGTCTGCCAATCGCGACTAACTCTGTGTGTTCTTCAGCTTCTGTACAAAATGCCTTTTTTGAGAATAGTTTCCATGAATCATCTTCATTCAGACATACTAACTCATAGGGTGAATGGGTGCCCATTATCGATGCCACTCGTTGGCTTCGACTTGTGACAACTATCATGCTTCCTGATCCATGACTAGAAGAACACAGTAGTGGTTTCAGGTCTTCCTCCCACTTGCGTTCATCTTCGTTCCACACATCATCAAGAACCAATAGGAATCTTTTTCGGCCAAGTACTTCTTGCAGTCGCCCCCGCAGCAGCTCAATATTGTTAGGCAGCTCACATCTTCCATTTGTAGCCAGCTCAATGACAGATCTCACAACAGCAGTAGCTTCAAAATTTTCTGACACACAGTACCACATCTTCAACTCAAACTGCTTTTGAACCCTGGAGTCGTTGAACACCATCTTTGCTAGCGTGGTCTTGCCCAAACCTCCCATCCCAATGATTGGCAGCACCTGCACCCTCCGCTGATCTTGCTGGTCAAGCAACAGATTCACCACTGCCTCCTTCTCGTTATCTCTGCCGAAGATCTCGGCTGACTCGTCCAGTGCTGAGTGTGTCTGCCGATGATACGTAACTTGTGGCACCTCCTCACGCACCACCAGACCAAACTTGTTCATCTCCTCAACAAGACCATCAATCTTGTCCAGCACATTCTTGAGCTCCCAGCTCACTTTAAAGCGGAACCAAAGCGGGCTGTGGCGGGTGAAGTTGCTCAGTACCTTGCTGGCCATGGACTGGCGGCCCTGGACCTCGCGGCGCAGCGCCTCGTACTGGAAGTGGTCGAGGACGTCATCGGCCCGGTAGGCGACGGCCTTGAGGTCCTTCATCCACCTCCTGACGGCGAGATCCGTCTCGGCCTTCTCCTCGGCGTCGGCCAGCACGCGGTGCACAGCCAGGAGTCGACGCTCCAGCTTGCAGCGGTCGCCGTCGACGCCCCACATGCGTGTGACCTGCTGGACGAGCGCGTCGGTCGTCTTGCTGATCACCATCTTCACCACCGGCGGCAAAAGCAGCGTCTCGGCCATGGGCGGCATTGCTGGGTTGGTTCTCTCTTCCCGGGAATCAAAGTGTGTGTGCCGTGAGAAGCGAGAGAGCGAGGTGGTGGACTGGTGATTGTGGCTTCTGCTGAAAGAGAGATGGGGGAGGGGGGAGGCGGAATTACTGGTGAGTATTGTTCCAGCTACTACTCATTGATCCACGGGGAGAAGCAGCGATTCAGCCATCTCACAGATCTTCGTGGGAATCGCTTCCAGGCTCTGGCTCAAGCGGGTGAAGCAGGGAGAGGCAGTACCGCAGTACTCCAGCAGCGATGGTGGTATGGATGTGAGTAGGTGACAACACTCAGGAAGCACGAAGCACAACCTGGTGAAGGTGAGAGGCAATGGAAGCACGAAGCACTCAGGAAGCACGAAGCACAACCTGGTGATAGCACTAGAGTGTGAATGCAGTCTGGGGCTCGCTAATGATGCCGACCCCGAGCGTGAAAGCATTCCATCTGTCGCTGGCGTCTCCGCGTGATCATTTGTTAACCCTCGTAGTTTCCTGCAGTTGCGTGTGTTGGTTAACACATACCAGGTAAAGTAGTGCAAGTTGTACGTACTACATGGCTTTTTGCTGCACCGACAAGTTTATTTTCAACATGGTATTGCGGGTCGACCAATATAATACAGTTGGGATGAGGACTGAGGAGGACCAAAGCGGTGTGAGTTTGCCGTCGATGATCAGATTCGCTCTCACCTCTGTTGGCGTAAAGCATCGTGCTGCTCCGGTAAAGTACCTCCCATGAATGGACCTGGCTTTCATTACCCTGTAGGTTACCTTTAATTTTCCCGGAAACCCGGCTTTAACGTACTCCATAAAGTACATCTACTTGTTCACTTTTCACGGTGCGCCGACTGCGCGGCTGCGTGCTCATCATGGCAGTGGCAAGCACACGCTAATGCTGCGGAACAATCAAAGCCTTTTCTCACGATGCAACGGCGAAATTGATATCCCGCCACAGCTAAGTCGTGGGCCGTGGCTTCAACATATTGCCAATAAAATAGTAGCTTCGACCTTTTGTCACTGATTTTGGTTAATTCTTCGGCCTTTTGCCATTTTGGACTTCGAAACTATTTCCATTGCTTGGCTTGTGAACTGATCTACGGGGAGAAGCAACAATTCGAACCTAGGTGGGAATCGCTCTCGGCTTCTACTAGCACAAGCGATGGTGAAGGTGCGAGGCAATGAGCTGCAGTGCTAGCAGTATGAATGTGACGACACTACAGCTCCAGCTTGGAAAGTTTTGTTCTGAACTCTTAGTGTCATAATTGTGTCTCAGCGTCTATTTGGCTTAAAAGAACGTATAGCTTGAAGCTCTGAACCACCCTGTACCCTCGCCCATCAGAAAACAAATCCAACTAACATTCCTCTCAGTTTTAAATTTAAGTTCATCGATTATTGCAAGACATTCTCCCCTGATAGATAATTAGTGTGTTGTATGGTACCGTGGTGATAGTCATGAGTAATAGAGCCTGACGCTCAAGTGCATTTCTATTTCCTTGTTTTATAAGTGCATTGCACGCAGTATAAACCCAAAATAGCATCACAACAGATCATATGTACATTTCAATCAGCTGCTAGTTTCATGAATGCCAGTACTGGTACATTACATATGGCTCTATCTGGGTATTATTTACTACCAGCTGCATATTCACGCTTAAATTCTAATTACATGCCCCTAGAGCAGCCTGTTCCATTACAAATATATGCATTATGAGTAAATAACAATGCCAAGCTTATTGCAGCAATCAATAGTCACAGGAATAAATACAAACAGAGATTTTACTCACCTCTGAAGCAGCTGAAAGTCTCCTCAATCCCAGTCAGGATGACAAATGAAACTCCCCCAAACAATCCAACTTCAAGAAACATGGATATTCCTGTCACGAACACAGAAAAAACAACAAAAGATTCGAACGTTGGGAAAACGGCTACATGCATACTGCTCTGAAAATGTGCTGATAACAATTCCAAAGAAGTTGCTGGAATTGCAGACAGGCTACAAAGTACAAACAGTAGTGTAGAGTTCATCGGTAAGGGAAAGGTGCAATTTATTGTAGATAGGTTGACGACACAACCAAACAAGTATGATTTACCCAGTGGGTCCATATGTAGTGTCAGTGTGTCATTTTCCCAATGGCCCTAAAATGCTTCATTGTTTCTCCTTATCTATTGCTTTCCATTTATAGTTTTATGGCTACCTGTCAATTTGTCAACAAGCATTTCCTGAAAAAGAATGCTTACATAATCCTTAAAAAAACTGTCCACTAACATTTGTTCGATGGTCATTCTACTGCAAGTTTAACATTGATTTTATTCAAAGCCATTTGTCAAAGGTAGAAATAAGTGCAGTGCTTGCATGGGCACACCTCAGTGCAAAGTCGGGAAGCAGGGGACGAATCCCTTTACAAATCCTTGGCGGATCCATCTTCTAGCACACCTCTATTCAGATATGGAATGTTGGCAACAAATGCCCAATACTCCCCTCCCCTTCTAACCGTAATTCCAACTCAGGGCTGCCTGTTGTCATTAGCTTCCTGAGGGTTGGGAGCAGCTGCAGAAGACCATCTGGTAGTGTTTTTATCCCTGGACACTATCCACAGTTCCTGGAGAGCAATTAGGCGATTCATACCATCAGGCAACATTTTCAAGCCTCCACAACCAAGCAGTATGAGCTCCGTCATCTTGGCAAGACTTCCTAGATTTGAAGGCAACGATACCAAACTTCCGCAATGCTGAACAGTCAACCTCTCAAGGGATCTAGGAAGCTTTGGAATATCGGATAAGCTGCCACAAAATTCTATGCTTAACTCTACCAACCGGGGAGGTAATAGTAATTCCTCAGATTGGTTCCTGCAGTGACCAACTTTTAGGCGTTGAAGGCGATTCAAGCCACGGAGTACCTTCACAGACCAATGGACAAGATCGTCACATCCAGTTATTGCCAATTCTTCCAAGAAAGCAAAGTGCTCCCAGAACAAAAGTTGCCTCTTTTTTTTTTTTGGACAAATTAGACAACAAGAAGCTGAAAAAGTCTTTTGAAACCTATTCCCAATCAGAGTGACAAATGAAACTCTCCAAAACGATCAATCTTCAAGAAACAGAGATATTCCTGTCACAAAAACACAGAAAAGATAATTAAAGGCTCAAATGTTGGGAAAAAGGTTACCTACGTACTGCTCTGAAAATGTGCTTAAAATTCCGAAGAAGTTGCTGGAACTGCAGTTTATTGCAGATAGGTTGATGCAAACAAGCATTATTTATTTATTGACTCCATATATGTAGCGTCAGGGTGACTTCCCAATAGCCCTAAAGTGTTTCGTTGTTTCTCTTATCTCTCACTTTTCATTTCTAGTTTAATGGCTACCTGTAATTTTGTAAACTTGAAGTTCCAAAAAGATGCTAAAAAATCCCCCCCCCCCCCCCCAAAAAAAAAAAAAAATGTCAACTAGCATTTGTTTGATGGCTACTCTACTGAAAGTTTAACATTAACTTTATTCAAAAGCCAACTGCCAAAGGTATGGTCTTCCAGAATCATATAGCACCAGCTCCCTTGGTGTGGATATGGTCTTCCAAATGTATGCCAAGACTGAAATTCTTCATGTGGCTGCTCCAAATAGATCGTCTTAACACAAGGATCATGCTCAGGCGCAGGAAAAATCCTCAGTTCCAAGAGTTGCTTCAATGCTACTGTGTCATGTGGAATCTGCAAGCTGATGAGACAAGAGATCACTTGTTTTTCACTTGTCCATTTGCAAGAAGATGTTGCCTGAAAATGGGCATCATTTGGAATGAAGATGTGGAGATATTTGCCAGAATTATAGAAGCCAAAAATGCCTTAGCAGCTCAGTTCTTTATGGAGATATTCATAGTTGCCTCTTGGGAAATATGGGAGATGAGAAATGCAAAATCTTTGAAGTGCAGGTCCCCAAATTGAGCCTTTGGGTCGTGAGATTCAAAGAGCAAGTGCTTCTCCACCTGCATAGGGTCCCAGAAAGAATGAAGCAAAACATAGTTCAATGGCGAGAACACCTTTCTTAACTCTGTTTTACTGACCTGTTTTTATTTCCTTTTTGACTGCCCATTTGGGGTTTTTTTGGGTACATATCTAACTCTGTTTTAACTTTAATGAAAAAAGCACTGTGGGGAACTCCCTAACAGTTTTGCATAAAAAAAAAACTGCCAAAGGTAGAAATAAGTGCAGCGCTTGCATGGACACACCTCAGTTCAAAGTCGGGAAGCAGGGGACGAATCTCTTTACAAATCCTTTGGTGGATCCTTCTTCTAGCACGTCTCTATTGGAAGATCCTTCTTCTAACACGTCTCTATTGGGAGATCCTTACATTTCCAGCAATCGAACAGTTTGACTTCTTTTAAGCATTGAAAAATCCATGGTTCTTTCATTCACGATGAGAAATCGATATGACATGAACCACATACTTGCAACAATTGGAGTCTATTGGGAGGAGAGGGAATTCTAGGACCTCTTTGTTGTCCCTAACTTCATGCTGGGGTCTGCACTCTGATCTACCATCGCCTCAATGCAATAGCAGTTCACTCAGATTTTCTTTCAGATGGAGGTTGGCTTCTTTCACACATGAACAATTTTTTATAGCTTCAAATTCCACATAGAAACCCCAAGTCTTTGAGATGTTTAATCCCACGGCCATCTTTGGTATCAATAACAAATGTGGTAAGTGTGCAGAGGCTCTTAGTAGACCAATACCAGGTGGCATGTGTTTCAAGCTGCTCTAGCCGATGAGATAAACATGTCTGAGCTTGCTCATAAATCTCACACCCTCATGTGAATGTTCAAGAGTATCACACCCGTTAAGCTTTAGAGTGTGCAAGCTATATAACACACGTACTGAATCAGGCAATATTACCAGCTCACTAGAAGTGGAAAGGTCAAGGTACGGCAAATGTATTGTATTTCCCAACCCCTTGTGAAAAACATGTAGGCTGGCACACTATAATGCTCGCAAAGACACGAGGTTGAAACTATTCATATTTCTGTCCTGGGACTAATATGGTGATAATGAAGTGCGAAAAGGTATGGCTATCACATGTTCAAATGATTCACTGTTCTCTTGCAACTTGACACTTGACATCCCCAGAATTCCTGTGAACCGTATGAAACTAAATTAATTTCTTAGTCGCGATGAAGAGCGGGTAAATGCAAGACCAAAATAAATCGCGCGCTCACGCTCTCGGTGTCAGCAAGCGAGCCGGTCGGGCATTTCTGCAAGCACCCGGCGTGCACAGCTAGTATGTGGTAAGCGGGAGGGGAAGAGAGACCAACCTGATCACGGCAGCTCGTGCGGTCGGCTTGCTCGGTACGCGCAGCAGTCAAGGCCAGTCAATCTCACTGAGGATGCAGAGGCCAACGGAGCCGAGCGCGGTGTGCGGGTCGCAGGTGCCCGGCAGTGCAGACGGCGCTCGCTGCGGCCGCCCGGGAAGCGGTGGGGCAAGACCACCCACTCTGTACACGTGGTGGGAGGCGCTCACGTCGCGCAAGTCTGGACTATTCGGCCGGCGTACCGGCTGCGGTGGCGGATGGGCCGGCACGAGCGCGGTGGCGGATGGGCCGGCAGCGCGGAATCAGCCCTCTTCTTCACTGCTGAACTGACCGCTGCCTTCGATTGGACGGCTCATTTGCTGGGCTCGGGCCTCCTGCAGGGAAATGGTGGGCCAAAGGCTACCGCTCGGGCCTGAATAATTCGGCCCCAACATACAGAGACCGTTACTCGCGCGCAGAGAAAGGAGATGCATGCGTTCACAAAGGCAGTCGAGGCTTGCTCGGTGCTTGCCGCAGTCGAGGCCAACCGCGCGCTGCGGCGGGCGTGTCTTTCGCAGACCACCCAGGAACTTAGTCGGAGCTCGGCGGCAGGCCACCCAGGAAGGCATTTCAGCGGCCGCGCCGGTCGCCGTGGGATAAGCACGCGGCGCGGTTGAAAATGTTCAGCTCCCACGCCGCCACCGACGAACTGCCTCAAACCACGCACACCTTGACGCGCGCGTGAAGAACAGCGCGCATCAATTGAATCTCGTCCGCCAGGCGCGTACGGCTGAAAATGTTCGACTGAACTAAGCGTTTTTTTTTTTTAACGCAAATAGCAGGAGCGCTTCCTCATCGTTCCGTTTACAGTTTATTACAGGCCCGATACAGACTACATAGTATATCCAGGTAACGATCAGCGCGTTCTCTTTTTTTGCTCAAGAGGAAAATCGAGAAGAAATGCAGTTAAATATGGAAGACTAGTACTTGGATTCAACTTTACATAAATAAAGTGTCAATATGAATAGATAAAATTGTGGTACACTCTCGGGGTTAGTCATGAAACGTGATACAACGGAGCGGATGGGAGGGAATAGGCTGCAGGAGCAAAAGACAACTATGCCTCTCATTTTACCTTACTTCACCCAGAATAGGGTAAAGAAATTACAAGTGTTCAACAGAAATCAAAAAGGCATCGTTCGTCAAGTAACTAGAGCACTACTTAAGCCACTGCCAACCATGTTCGACATAGGTCTACCCAGCATTGTTACAACAACAAGAAAGGTTGCCGAAAGCCTACTTCCCGTCTTGGTGCTATCTGCTACGTAATGCCATGTTGTCATTAGCTTCCAAATGATCTTGTGATGGTCACCACTCACCAACAACTCAGTCCCAGTGTACTTGGCTGTCCTGCTTCAGGAAACAGGAGATGATCAAATACAAGATCCAGCCTGCAGAATAGAACAGGAAAAAGTAGAACTAGGAAATAGCAGCATTACCTTTTTTGGCTTGAAGAGGATTATCATGGGTTGCAAGTGGACGCAGAAAAAAGAGGACCAGGAAGTAGCAGAACTGCGGGTAGCTGTTGCCAATACATGCACTGAATGATCAGAGCATGATTTGTCTTCCCACTTCAAGATATTCATAGACGTGTGACCACTGCCTTTGGTACTTGTGCTTTTGCAATTATCTGTTGCTTTTTTCCTCAGATCAAGCAGTCTTCTCCCAGTTGTTTCTTTGAGAGAGCCTCCCTTCAGTCTTCACTGCCTTTTTCTGCATATTGATCATACACTCGTTAATCCGAAATAGCATGAAAGCGCCGCAAGAAAAATATATATGTCCATGCTGGAAAAGAGTGGGTAAGGAGGCAAAAAGCAATATTAACATAATTGTGCTGGTTATAATTGCTACACATATGCAAGTTTGACAGATCGACAGCACAGTTGCCTAGAAGTAGAGACAGCAACGGATAGGAAGTTTACCTTGTTCAAGTTATTAGGTTCATCAGCAAGTCAAGATCCAGCTTTTATTGCACGGAATGGGACAGAGTAAAGGGAAAGGCTTTGCTGTCCGAAAGTAAAGGTTTAGTCAACATTCTGATGATCAGACATGGAAGGGATTACATGGAGCGAGCCTTCCAATGAAATTCAGCTTTAAATCTCATAATCTAAGACAACCGAAAAGTTTACCTGTGCGAGTTTTTAGGTTGATCAGCAAAGTAAGATCCAGTTTTTGTTGCCGAGAATGGAAGAGAACAGAACAGAACAGAACTATGGATGGCATGCATCCATAGTTCTCGTGTCTATCATGCTGAGAAATGGTAGAGGCTTGCAATCCAAAAGTAAAGTTTAGGCAGCATTCTGATGAGGAGCCCACTGAGGGGACGATGTGGACCATGTCTTCCCATCAAATTCAGCTTTAAATATCATAATCTGAGACAGCTGAAAAAAGGGATGGGAAGTGCTTTCAGATCAAATAAATTAAGTTCTGCTGTATACATGTAAATAAAGCATAAAGGGAATAAATAAAGCGGTGCTGGACTCTATGTTAGCGACAGAACGAGATAAAGAGAGGCGATGCAGGAGCTTACGCACCTCAGTTGAGAGTCACCACCGCACAAGGGGAGCAACCTCTTTACGGGCAACTCCCTATCTTCTGCTACTCGAATGTCTTTGTCTGGAATAGAAGAGATTAAATTGAAATACTCTCCACCCTCTCCGCACCGCCTCAACAGGTCGGGGCAACCTTCGATTCCCAAGTATTTGAGGTCTGGGAGCCGCTGTTGGAGATCCGGCGGGAATTCCTCTATCCCGGGACAATCACCAATAGTCAACCACTCAAGGGAAGTGAGGCCATCAGGCAGCATTTTCAGCGCATAGCAGTTCCTCACATCGAGATCCCTCAGCTTTACCAGATTCCCACTTTCTGAAATTAGTGAAGCCAAACTTTTGCAATACTGAATGTTCAGTTTCCGAAGGGGTGCGGACAACTTAGGAATCCCCAAGGCACCGTTACAAAAGCGGACGCTTAAGGGCTCGTTTGGGTGCAAGGGAGAAAAAACCATGTGGAATTAAACCCTCAAGGAGAGTTTCCACCTGCCCATGCCACCCCCCTTCCCGCCAGGGAAATAAATCCCGCCCTGGGCATTTCCCGGTCGCCGTTTGGGAGACGAGGGGATAAAAATCCCGGTCATTCAATAAAAAATCAAAAAAATCAGAAAAAAATCACAGAATTCAAATATGCTTTCAGAATCCACAGAATATGTAATGTGGCGAATCTTTCATACTACCAGTGCATGCATCCTACCATCCGATCGAAAAAATTATACTCTTCAACGAGCACAAGTACTTGCATCTAGACCGAATTTAGTTCATACACAGGATATTGGTGCTCAAAATACAAAGGAAAGATTGAACTCAAATTTTTCGGAACTCCATAACAGACAGGCATCAGCATCCATTTCTTTGTCATACTTCATACTTTAGTCGAACTTCTGGGTTTTTCAAGTTAAGGAAAATTTCTCTATTCTGCTCACATTTGAAGATTTTTGCTGCCTTTGCCTTTTCCATCTCTGAGAGCTCATCAATTGATTCTAGAACAGCAAGACAATTCTTGATGGAGTAGTCTTCGCTTGGCTTTGTGTTCACGTTGAATTCATCCATAAAATCTTTGGTTTGCTTCACTATGAAATCCACAAAATTTTGCAGAACTGCAGCAACTTGGCTCTGCTTCCTCTTCTTGCCATTGCCAGCCACTTTTTGCCCAGAGCATGATGAAGTTGTATGCTCATCTTCTTCAAGGTTAATTGTGTCATTAGAAGGCCCTCGCCCCTCAAGATTTGCAGAGAAAGGGTTGATGCCAACCTCAGGATCATCTAGGTTTATCGGCTCAGCTGATGTATGTGGCATAAGCTCAGGTGCCTCTGTTGATGTGAAATTCAAGTCCCCTGTTGCAATACTACCTATAACATAATAGTAAGAGATATTAGAGAGAAGAATTGATGAAAAATGGTGACTCCCCTACAGTTCCAGCAAAACAATGCTTCAAAGAGTTTTAAAATCACTAGCTAGCAGTAGACTATGCGTGCAGCTGTGGGATGGCACGCAGGGAACTTGAGCAGAACAGAATAACTATTGTTGTTGCTAATAAAAATGGCCAACAATAAATCAGAAAAAAAAACTACTGTTGAATGCTTCAAGTTCAGCATCATGGCATACACATGCATCTCAGGATGAACTAAATTATTTCATGAACGCATTAAGACAGATGTTAAAACGAGGCTTACGTTCATTGACAAACATTACACATGACATTCCTAGTTGCTCCTCAACTGCAACTCCACGTGTGTCCCGCAGTAGACCCTCTCGCCTAAGATAATTTGATATTGCCTTGAATATCTACGGCTCCATACGAAACTCACTCAGACACCATTTCTCGTGCCCTTCAAGAATCTCCCTCATCTTTTTAGCACCAGTATATTCTGAGGTATGTACTGGACTTTTTTCATCATTAAGCATTTCAAGTATGGCAGGAACAATCACGAAAATAAACTCATCATCCGCTTCTTCCTCCATCTGCATGAATTTCCTAATTTTCTCCTTCCTATATTCCATAATTTGTTTCCTAGAGCCCATTATCTATCATTTCAGATAGGATAAAATTTAGGCACAGATCGAAAATAAGTAGACAAACAGGTGTATTGTGCCACACAAGCTCGAAAATATGTTTACATGCACAATCAGAACTAAACAGCCTAGGCATGTCAGCATCTAGTCCTAAGCAACTTATCTGTTTGGTGTATTGTGCCACAAAAGCTTCGTATTGCACTACAAAATTTCTTTTGGCCAAAAAAACTAGAGGGCCATGGCCTAGCACAGCCGACATGAAGATCCATCAATAGGCATCAGGGCTACCTCTTACATCGTGAGTTCTCAGATTCCACAAGCACAAGGTTTAGCAATCCAATATTTTCAGATTCGGGGGGAGGAGCTAGGTACCTTGCCCTGCGTTTGATGTGGATGAAGATGAGCTTGACCGTGGCCGTGGGGGGTACTGGAGAGCACGAGATGTCTTGACGGCAGTGGATTAGAAGCAATTCCAGTTCTTGACGGCCTGCACTGCGAACGAAACCCTAGAACAGATCAGGCTCGCCAAACAGAACGCAAAGATGATGATGAGCGATGAGAGGACGACGTACTGGTGACTGGCGGCGGGCGAGCTGCTGGTGGCCGGCGGCGGGCGAGCAGCTGGTGGCCGGCGGTGGGTGAGGAGCTGTGGCGGCGGTGGGCGAGCGAGCGATCGAGAGAGAGACGGGAAAAGAAAGAACGAGTCGGGAGGAGTTTTTTTCTCGCCCCGTGGATTTGAGGGGAAAGGGGCTGCGCTGCCCCGTGATTTTTTTGGTCCATGGACATCCAAAAGGGCGACGGGTTTACACGGGAGTGGAAAAGCACGGGCCAAATTGCCCCCGGGGAATGGGCCGTTTTCCCCGCCGGGATTGGACATCCAAAGGAGCCCTAAAGTTTCCAGCCGAGGGAGCGGAAGGATTTCCTCGGAAGACGAGCCCTTCTCGTCCAGTTTGTAACACTGAAAAAACCGAAGAGATCGAAGGCGAGGGAAATACCGAAGCTCCTCCATTGGCCAGCTGACAATATTGGAGCACGATGAGATATTCAAATCTTCTACGAAGGCCAAGCAGTCCCGAAGCCCAAGCTGCAAATTGGACGAGTTGAATGTTGATTGGAAACCGTCGTCCCCCTGGAGATGCAATGCTCGGAGTGTGTCGGGAACACTATGGCTTTCGCATCCCTTGTCCTTTTGAGGTGGCACCACATTTGCCGGAAAACCAATTCTCAAATAGCTGATAGATGACCACGAGCTCAAGGGCATGCTCTTTGGAACTTGGCTAGCTTCAGAGAGACTGTTACATAATAGATACGTGAGAAGTGGGCTCTCGGGAAGAGTTGAAAGCTTATTGCATTCTATGATGATTAGCTTTTCGAGCTGGGGAAGCACCGGCAAGCTATTAGGCTCTTTTTCACTGTTTTCTTCCCACGTCTCCAACTTAGGCAAATGCTCCAACTCCACCCGCTTTAACTTCAGGAAAATTTGTGGAGAGTTATTGTATCCTGCCGCTGCCACATTGACGTTCTTGCATAATGTGGTCAGGTTGTCCATTCTGCATAAACTCAAATACTCAAGGGAGGATGATAGCCATACTATTGGTAGATCTGTGCATCTTGGACACGTGTTCATACTGAGCTTTGTTATAGCCTTGAACATATTAGGTTTCTTCATCCATTGTGGTATAGCCAGGCCACTATACTCACATACCTCCAAACCTTTGAGCTCACCATGAGGCACAAGAGACTCCAATACTTCTTCCTCATTAGTAGTATCAACCTCTTCCTCATTAGTAGTATCAACCTCTTCCTCATTATAAACAGCATCCTCGCAGCGACCCCAATGTAACAGTAATTCATTTAGATTATGTTTTGAATGGAGATTGGCCTTTGACCCACTCTTGACTTTCTTCAAATTGTATAACTCCAAGCGGTTGCCAAGCTGCCCCAAATCTTTGAGCTCCTCAATTCCGAAGCCATCTCCGGTGCCCACAACGAATGTTGTCAGTGTTTGGAGGTTATGCATCAGGCTAAGTTTTGGAGGCATATATTGCAATCTATAACATCCAAAAAGATAAACATGGCTGAGCTTCTTCATACTTGTCATACCTTCTGGTAGCTGTTGTAGCTTAGTGCATCCATTGAGCCGCAATGTTTGTAAGTTGTACAAAGTACATATCGAATTTGGTAATCGATCAATCCATGACCCGGAGAGATCAAGATATCGTAGATGTGTTGTAAACTGAGTGTGGATTGAAGGATCTATACAGCACAACGCCCTTAATGACCTTAGTTTTAACTCACTCAGGTGTTTATTGTGTCCTGATTGAGTTAATAAAGTGCGAAGAAATGATGTTCCTTTTATTGATCCACTGATCTGGGTACCTAACAGTTGCAAGTGAAGTACAGATGCCTTTTTCTGACTCAACTCTTCTGCAAATTGACATTCATCTGTGACATAGTTTGCTAGATCATGCATTAAATCATGCATTTTACATCTGACTTCCAAGTAAGTTCCATAGTTATAAAATGACTCCACTTCAAAATCTTGAAGAAAGGCCCTCCACACCAACTCATCAAAAACAAGTTCACCTTTCTGTGCTAAATTCAATTCTCCCTCTTCATGAATAAAACCATTTGCTATCCACAGTTTAATAAGCTTATCCTTCTCCATCTCATAGTCCTTTGGGAAAACTGCACAGAAGGCAAAGCATGACTTCAATTCAGGTGACAAGTGTCTGTAGCTCAATTTTAATATGGGCAGTACTTGATTTTTGCCTCCACTAGTAGCACTAATATCACTTTCTGCAATGGCCTCCCATTCCTGGACTTGTTTTTTGGAATTCATCAAGCCACCCATCGTATCAAGAGCAAGTGGCAGTCCTTGGCACTTGTCGACGATGCGCCTTCCAATCTCGGAGAACTCTTCTACATCTTGCAATCTGTTATGAAATGCCTTCTTTGAGAACAACTCCCATGAATCAACTTTACTTAGGAATGCTAGCTCACGGGAAGGAAGGGTACCCATTATTGAGGCCACTTGCGGGCTTCGGCTTGTGACCACTATCATGCTTCCTGATCCACTAACTAATGAACAAAGTATTGGTTTCAGGTTATCTTCCCACTTGTGCCGGTCTTCATTCCACACATCGTCAAGAATGAGTAGGAACCTTTTCCCGCCAATCACTTGGTGCAGTCGCCCCCGCAATAGTTCAATGTTGTCAGGTAGGTCACATCTGTCCTTTGTGGCCAACACAATTACAGACCTAAGAACAAATGTATCTTTAAAGTTTTCTGACACACAGTACCAAGAATCATCTTCACTCAGACATGCTGGCTTATGGGGTGAAAGGGTGCCCATTATAGAGGCCACTCTATGGCTTCGACTTGTGACAATTATCATGCTTCCTGAACCGCTAATAGAAGAACACAATAGTGGTTTCAGATCATCATCCCACTTATGCTGATCTTCATTCCACACATCATCAAGAATGAGTAAGAACCTTTTTTGGCTGACGACTTCCTGCAGACGCCCCCACAACAGCTCAATGTTGTCAGGCAGATTGCATTTGTTTTTTGTGGCCAACTCAATTATAGATCTGACAAGAACAGTAGGTTCAAAGTTTTCTGAGACACACTACCACATCTTCAACTCAAAGTGCTCCTGAACCCTGTTGTCGTTGTATACCATCTTGGCTAGCGTGGTCTTGCCCAGACCCCCCATTCCAATGATGGGAAGAACCTGGACATTCTGCTGATCTTGCTGGTCGAGCAACAGCTTCACCACCACTGCCTTGTCATCGTCTCTGCCATGGATCTGTTCAGAATCGTCCAGAGCTGAGTGTGTCTGCCGATAAATAGCTTGTGGCGCCTCCTCATGTTCCACTAGACCGAACTTTTTCATCTCCTCAACAAGATCATCAATATCATCCAGCACATTCTTGAGCTCCCTGTTAACTTTATGGCGGAACAATAGTGGGTTATCGCGGGTGAAGTGACTCAGTACCTTTCTGCTCCAGCTCTGCACCTCGCGGCGCAGCGCCTCGTACTGAAAGTGGTCGAGGACATCGTCGGCGCGGTAGGCGGCGGCCTTGAGATCCTTCATCCACGCCTTGACGGCGGGGTTAGTCTCGCTCTTCGCCTCAGCGTCGGTCAGCAAGGACTGCACGGCCAGTAGTCGGCGCTCCAGCTTGCGACGGTCGCCGTCGATGCCCCACATGCGAGTGACCCTCTGGACGAGCGCGTCGGCCGCTTTCCCAATCACACCGCGCACCACAGGCAGAACCAGCGAGTCAGCCATGTGTGGCCTTCCTGGTTTGTTTCTCACTTATCAGGAAGCAGCGTGTGCGCCGTGAGAACTGAGAAGCGAGACAGCAAGGTGGTGGACTGGTGAATGTAGCTTCAGTGGGAAGAGAGAGGGGGAAGAGTACTGGAAGAGGTGGTGAGTACGGTTGCAGCTACTCCTCACTGATCCACGGGGAGAAACAGCGATTCCGCCATCTCACACATCTTCGTGGGAACAGCTGGTGAAGGAGGGAGAGGCAATAGGCAAGCAGCGACAGTGGTATGGAGGATTTGAGTAGGTGACAACACTCTCAAGGCACAGGAAGCAGTGTGTGCGCCGTGACGAGCGAGAGAACGAGGTGGTGAATGATTGAGGCCTCAACGGGGGGGAGCCGAATTATTGGTGAGTATTGCTCACTGGTACGCAGCGTTGGTCACTGTTGGTCATCAACGAGCGCGTCAACAATTTCTGTGTGAGGAGAGGACGAGGGAGCATGGCATGTTATGTGTGCAGGCACTGCAGGGGTCATCTGCAATTTCTGTGTGAGGTTCACGGGAGGCGAAGAGAGCACTCCAGCAATAATGCACCTCGGCCCACTCCTTGCAGTGAGGGTCCAGGGCAAAATTTCCCTGTGATAGTTGCCACACTGCGTTGCTATGGGGAAGGCTCCCCAGCTTTCAGACTGACGACCTGCCCAACGCTCTAAATGCAATTCTATTTCCTTGTTGTATAAGTCCATAGCAGTAGCAGTATAGCATGCAGTAAAATCACAAAATAGCATCATCTGGTGCTGGTGCATCACATATGGCTCTATCTGAATGTTATTTAGTAGCTGCCATCCATGCTTAAATTCTAATAGCGTGCCATCTGTAACTGCTGTGTGAGGTTCACGGGAGACGAATAGAGCAGACCAGCAATAATGCACCTCGGTACACTCCTTGCAGTGAGGGTCCAGGGCAAAATTTCTCAGTGAACGTTGGGAATCATAGGAGCTATTTCCACTGAAGAGTCGGGGTGTGGCCCAGTGACGACTAGGACGAAATAGACGGGAAATTTTGGTATTTCTTACACCGGATAGAAATGACAACGGGACAACCGGGAACAGAAATGATCATGGAAATGCCGGAAATCCGAAATGGAACAAAACCGGAAGGAAACACGCCGGTGTCGGAAACCGGGAGTTAAGCCGGGATTCCGACGCATTCTTGCGGGCATAACAGCAACATAACACATCACTGAATACTTCACATAAAAATAAAACAGAAGCCATAGGCGCAGAGGGCAGAGGCCAACAAGCAACAGCAACAGCCAACAGCTAGTTCCAGCACGACATTAACAGCCAAGTTCACTAGACAACGGCGTTGAGATAAACCAGTCTAAGATAGCCACCAGTAGCAAAAGATCTAGGGGGTTCAAAAGCTAAAAGACATTACATCAGACTAGATCGATTAGCAAAACATTCTAGATTGTACAAGTCCTAACAACCAGCAGAGTAGGAGTGGAGGCAGACTCTACCAACGGCGACTATCAGGGCACACACGCATAGACTCCACGCATGGCGGCATGAACGCGGCTCAGCAGTACGGTGGCAAACCACGAGAGCTCCCAGCACATGCACATCCATGGCCCATCGCCAAAGTTGAGACCACCAACTGCAATCATGGCCAAGGGGGCGTTGATGGTGAGTATGACTATAAATGGCTGCACCGGCATCAGCAGGGGACTGAAGAAGGCTGTAAAACCACTGTAACTCTCATAAGATCAGGCTGCGCCGACTACAGTTAACACACTGCGTTGCTAAGGGGAAGGCTCCACAGCTTTCAGACTGACGACTTGCCCGACGCCCTAATGCAATTCTATTTCCTTGTTGTATAAGTACGTAGTAGTAGCAGTATAGCACGCAGTATAGTGTATACTTACAAAATAACAACAAAGCAGATCATATGTACAGTTCTATGTGTCCGAAATCAGCTGTTAGTTTCATGAATGCATCGGTACTGGTGCATCACATATGACTATCTGAATGTTAGTATTTAGTAGCTGCCCATCCAAGCTTAAATTCTAATTGCGTGCCCCTAAAGCAGCCCATTCCGTTACGAAATAGATGCATTATGGGTAATTAACAATGCGAGCTCATTGCAGCAATCAATAGCCATAGAAACACATACAAATAGAGATTTTACTCACCCCCGAAGCAGCTGAAAAGGTCTTCTGAATCCCAATCAGAGTGACAAATGAAACTCTCCCAAACGATCCTTCTTCAAGAAACATAGATTTTTTTCTCGAACACGCAGGAGAGCTGTGTATTTTTTCTAAACATAGATATTCCTGTCACAAGCAGAGAAAAAGTAATTAAAGATTCGAACGTTGGGAAAACGTTTACATGCATACTGCTCTGAGTACACGCTGAAAATCCTAAGAATGATTATGAAACAGAACAAAGGTAGCCAGTTTTAATTTGTACAGATAGAAAGACTGACTCCCTTTCTGAATTTCCTGGAAACTTTGTACAGAACTTTATTTTCTTTTCCTTTATTAATATTGTCTACCGCAGCAAGGAATTCCCCTACTGTAAATTCCTCAAAAAAAAAAAAATCCAAAGAAGTTGCTGGAATTGCAACAAGCTACGAATATGTACTACAGTCCTCAGTGAGGTTGACGCAACCAAACAAGTAAGATTTACTCGGTGAGTTCATATGTTTAGTGTCAGTGTGTCACTTTCTTATATTTCATATCTCTAGCTTTTCATTTATAATTTTATGGCTACCCGTCATTTTGTCAACTAACATTCCTAAGACAGTTCCCAGTGCTTGGCATCATGCACATTAATTAGTTGCCACATAGGATATTTTGCTGACATGTCAAAAAAATAAATAGGAGAGAGATGGAAGTACACGAAATCCAATACTTTGAGCCCACTCGCATAGACACAAGACACTAATAATTAATTATTGTAGGAAACAACAACATCATACTCTTCTCTGTCCTTGTCGAGTGTAGACAGTGGGTCTTAGCTTGTTGTGTCGGTTGTTTGTTAACAAGTAACAGGCGCGAATGTAATTCAAGGCTTAAGTGTGTGTGGGTGTTTGTGTGCTGTATGGGTTCTTGTCCCATTATTCTTCTTAATATAATGAAAGCAGCTCTCCTACATTTTCGAGAAAAAAAAAACAACATCATACAATGCATTGGAGGATATTTTATCTTCACATCAATTAATGGTATTTTTGTGATGTGGCTGCCTTGGATATTGATCACAATACTATGGAATGGGAATAGTCTAAAAGATGCTAAAAAGAATTCCTTAAAAAAGAAATGTCTTCTAGCATTTGTTTCTTGGACATTTTACTGCAAGTTTAAATTAATTTTATTCAAAGACAACTGTAAAAGGTAGAAATAAGTGCAACGCTTGAATGGACGCACCTTAGTTCAATGTCCGGAAGCAAGGGACAAATCTCTTTACAAATCCTTTGGTGGGTCCATCTTGTAGCACGTCTCTATTCAGATACGGAATGTTAGCCACAAATGCCCAATACTCCCCTCCTCTTCTGCACCGTAATTCCAACTCAGGGCTGCCTAATGTCATTAGCTTCCTCAGGGTTGGGAGCAGCTGCAGAAGACCACCTGGTAGTGTTTCTATCCCTGGACACTGTCTGATCCAGAGTTCCTGGAGAGCAATTAGGCGATCCATACCATCAGGCAACATGTTCAAGCCTTCACAACCAAGCAGTTTGAGCTCCGTCATCCTGGCAAGACTTCCCAGATTTGAAGGCAGCGATACCAAACATCCGCAATGCTGTACAGTCAATCTCTCAAGCGATGTTGGCAACTTTGGAATATTACATAAGCTGTCACAAAATTCTATGTGTAACCCTACCAACAAAGGAAGTAACAGTGATTCCTCAGATGACGGCCCAATCAATTTCCTGCAATGACCAACTTTCAGATGTTGAAGGCGATTCAAGCAACAGAGTTCCTTCGCAGGCCAATGGACAAGATCGTCGCATCCAGTTATTACCAATTCTTCCAAGAGGGCAAAGTGCTCCCAGAACAAAAAAATAGACGAGAAGAAGCAGTTGGAAGAAAAAATCCACAAACTCCTAATTGATTCCAAAGGGCCTAAGCTTTGCTGCTCCACTGGCAGAATCATGCTCCTTATCCAGCCTAGCCTTAAGGTCACAAGGGATGGCCAAGAACTTAATGGTATTACCTGATGAACATTCACCGAGTCACAACTGCTTACGTGATACTCGAGCAGAGATAGTGCGTTAAGATGGCTGAGTGAGTTGATTGGAATTTCGCAATGACCTTTTATATCCAACTCTTGTAAACACGGAGCTTTTGGAACATCCACTAGCTTTGGGCAACTGTGAATTTGTAGCTCTTTGAGCTCAGGGAAAATAACCGGTAAAGGTTCTCCTGTTTTGTCTTCCATCCATTTCTCCAAGTTCGCTAAGTAATATAAAGAAATCTTCTTTAGTTTTGGAAAAACTTTCAAGGGGCCATTGCACGCTTGAACAGCCAAGTCAATGCCACCAGATAATGCAGTCAAATTATCTAAACGGGACAAACACAAGGACTCAAGAGAGAGGGCTTGCCACAGTGGTGGTAGATCCTTACATTTCCAGCAATCGGACAGTTTGAGTTCTTTCAAGCATTGAAAAATACAGGGTTCTTTCAACCAGGATGAGATTTCAATCTGCCCTGAACCACACACTTGCAACGATTCGAGTCTTTTGGGAGGCAGAGGGAACTCTAGGATCTCTTCGTTGCCCCTAACTTCATGCTGGGGTCTGCACTTGGATCTATCGTGGCCCCAATGCAATAGCAGTTCCTTCAGATTTTCTTTCAGATGGAGGTTGGCTTCGTTCATACATGAGCCATTTTTTATGGCTTTCAAATTCCACAGTTCTAACCGGCCACCTAGAAGCTGCAGGTCTTTGAGCTCTTCAATCCCACAGCCATCTTTGGTACTCATAATATATGTGGTGAGTGTACGAAGGCTCTTTAGTAGGCCAATACCAGGTGGCATGCGTTTCAAGTTGCAGCAGCCAACGAGATAGATATGTCTGAGCTTGCTCATAAATCTCATACCCTCAGGTAAATGCTCAAGGTTCTCACACCCGTTAAGCCTCAGAGTGTGCAAGCTATATAATGTACATACTGAATTAGGCAATGTTACAAGCTCACTGGAGTTAGAAAGGTCAAGATACCGCAAATGCCTTGTACATCCCAGCTCCTTGTGAAACACATGTAGGCTAGCACACTGTAATGCTCGCAAGGACATGACGTTTAAACTATTGATATTTCTGTCTTGGGACCAATAAGGTGATAATAAAGTGCGAAGGGGTACGGCTAGCACATCTTCAAACGATTCACTGTTCTCTTGCAACTTAACACTTGACATCATATGACGGACATCTCTGATTAATGCATTTTGCTTGTTCAAATCATGTGTGTCCGCACATTCATTCGTGACAGATTTTGCCAGATCATGCATTAAATCGTGCATGGAACAAGTAATTGACGTGTAAGTACTCCTCCTGCCAAAAAATGTATCTAATTTTACTTCTTGAAAGAAGGATCTCCGCAGCAGTTCATTGAAAATAAACTGTCCTCTCTCTTCCAGATCCAATACCCCCTCTTCATGGATAAAATTATTTGCTATCCACAACTGGATCAACATGTCCCTCTCCATCCTATAGTCCTGAGGGTAGACAGCACAGAAGGCAAAACATCGCCTCATCTCTAGCGATAAGTGAAGATAGCTCAATTTTAGTATGGATAGGATATCATTTGAGGCCCCAACGTCATCCCAACTGTTGCATCCTGCAATAACCTCCCACTCCTGGACTTGCTGCTTGTAACACATTAGGCCCCCAATTGCCTTCAAAGCAAGAGGAAGCCCTTTGCATCGCTTGACAATGCGCTTCCCAATTACCACCAACTCTGGTTGTTCGTCTTCATCTTTACAGAATGCTTTCTTACGAAATAATTCCCATGAATCATCTTGATCTAGATATGATAGGGTGTGAGAAGGAAGTGTGCCCATTATAGATGCCACCTGTTGGCTACGGGTTGTGACAATTACAACACTTCCTGAAGCACCAGCAGAACATAGTAAGGACCTCAGGTCTCTCCACTTTTGCTCTGCTTCATTCCAAACATCATCAAGAACTAGTAGATACCTTTTCCGTCCAATCATTTCATGTAGACAGCTATGCAAAATTTCAATCCTGTCTGGCAGCGAACATTCTTTCCTGGTAGCCAGCTCAATTATGGACCTAACAAGAGCATTGACATTGAAATCATCTGACACACACAGCCACATCAGTAACTCAAAGTGCTGCTGGACCCTGAAGTCATTGTACACCATCTTTGCAAGCGTCGTTTTGCCCAATCCCCCCATCCCAACAATGGGAAGCACCTCGACCTTTTGCTTGAATCTCTGCTCAAGCAACACCTTCACCACCATCTCCTTGTCATCGTTCCTGCCAACGATCTCCGTCAAGTCATCAAGACTGGAATGGGTCTGTGGATGAATTAAGGGTGCTGTCGCTTCCCGCACCACCAGGCCAAAGTTGTTCATCTCCAGGACAAGCTCGCTGATCTTCTTGAGGACATCACTCAGGTTTCTGCTAGCTGTGAGGCGGAACAGAAGTGGATTTTGGTGGGTGAAGCAACTCAGTACCTTCCAGGTCATAGACAGGCCGGCCTGTGCCCTGCGACGCAGGGCCTCATACTGGAAGTCGTCGAGGACGTCGTCGGCCTGGTAGGCGACAGCCCTGAGGTCCTTCATCCACCTCCTGACGGCCGGGTTGGTCTCGCCCTTCACCTCGGCGTCGGCCAGCATGCACTGCACGGCCAGCAACTGGCGCTCCAGCTTGCGCCTACTGTCCTCGATGCCCCACATGCGAGTGACGCTCTGGACGAGCACATCGGCAGCCTTGCCGGCCACTCCCTGGATCACGGGCAGAAGCAGCGATTCAGCCATCTTACGACCGCACTGCTCACAGGCCTTTCTTGCGTTGGCTCCTGAATCAAACCTATGAGTTTTAGCTTAGCAATAAGCGAGAGAACTAGCAACCGGTGGAAAGAACTGGGATACTTACAAGTAGGAGAAGGAACAAGTAGCTGATATTTTTTGGTGGACAACCTCTGCCATCAGTTCAAGCAGCACTAAGGAGAGCGGGTGACACTGAAAAGGAAGACGTTACGCGCACTAGCGACTGACTTGCGAGCCTTCCAGTCCAGTGCGTCACGAACAACGACATCCATGTATCCAACTCCATCAGTGGATCCATCCCCTGAATTCCTGCTATCCGTATCTAAACTAAATTAATTTCTCAAATTGCGATGAACACGTGGCAGATGCAAGACCAAATTAATCGCGCGCTCACGCTCTCGATGTCGGCAAGCGAGCCGGTCCGGCATTTCTTCAAGCACCCCGCGTGCACAACTAGTATACGGTAAGCGGGAATGGAAGAGAGACCAACCTGATCACGGCAGCTCGTGCAGTCGACTTCGTCGGTGGGCGCCGCAGTCAAGGCCAGTCAATCGCACTGAGGATGCAGAGGCCAACGGAGCCCCGCGTGGTGTGCGGGTCGCAGGTGCCCGGCAGTGCAGACGGCGCTCGGCGGCGGGCGCGACCGCGAGAGGCGG
This sequence comes from Eragrostis curvula, assembly GCA_007726485.1. Lineage (NCBI taxonomy): Eukaryota > Viridiplantae > Streptophyta > Magnoliopsida > Poales > Poaceae > Eragrostis > Eragrostis curvula. The sequence continues at coordinate 2,449,484 of RWGY01000051.1, read as the reverse complement.
ACGCGATGCGCGGAATAGGCCATCCCGGCCATTCAGCGGCAGCGCCGGTCGGCGGTCGCTGTGGGACGGACAAGCACGCGGCAGAGATGAAAATGTTTACTACTGTTTCTGCTGTTTCTATGTCGAGATACAAGTGAAGCACGTTTACTATCAATACAAGTACGCAAGAAGCTGGCCGCAATTGACCAACACATCAATTGCAATCAACCAGCACAGCAACTGCAATCAACCAACGGCCCTAACAGTGGAGGAAAAGAATACAAGGAACAGAGGAAACCTTCCCGTTCTGCTGATCCTTCGCAGTGGGTCGGCGTCCTGCTGAACCTTCCCGTCGGCGTTGGGGCCGGAGGCGACACGGGTGAAGGTGGACGCGATGACCCGGGAGGCAATGGGGAGTGGAAGACGCGTCCTGGCCGAGCGATCGCAGCGGGAGGAGCGGCGTCCTGGCTGGGAGCTCAAGCACAGCGGCAGCGATGGCGGCGGCACCGGCACCGGCACCGGCGATGTGCTATCGAGAAGAGAACGCGTCGGGGGCTTCGGTTTCGTGGAATACTGGAATACAGAACGAGGAGGCGGTGGCAGTTCCCGTAATTACGAGAGCAAGTTTGAGGGGAGGTTGATAACTGGGAGGCGCGAATCGGAACGGAGAGATGCGAAACACCTGTTCGGCGATTCGCTCGCCCAGTTCATTTTGCTGGAGCGTTTCGCTCCAATTCTTCACCGAAACGCTTCACATTTTTGCTGTTTGGAAGTGATTCAAGTGATTCAGCATAGAATCTGAAACGTTTCTGGCTGCCAAACGCACCCTTGGTTCAGGTTGCAAAGAGTGCAGGACATGGCAACCAACATCACGAATGCATCATTTGCAGAGGCAAATGTGATACACAGCTTGCAATTATCCAACAAGGCAAGAACTAAGCAAGGGCAAACGATATACAAATTTCATGGCGGAGAAATGACATTTGCGAACCGCAACGTGTTGGTTGATTCCTCGCCCGGTGCCTACCCGTTTCCTTTCATCTGCTATTCTTTGTTCCCTTTGCCAATGCTGACTTCCAGATACGGCCTTCCCTCTCGGACCACGGTCGAGCAAACATGTAGGAGTGGTAGTGTTCTCTCTGTCGATGCAGGATCCGAAACAAAAATCAAGTTTCCATGGTGCTTTGTAAGGGCTGCTCGCTGGCGTTCTGACGTTCCCTTTGCCTTTGACTTGCCTGAGGGGTGCTGTTATACAAAAAGACCAAGATAAATCAAGTACTTAAAATGAAATACAAAGACCTGAGGATGATTACAACGAGTTATCTGGAGCTATGATAACATTTTAAACTAAAAGAAATTCGTGTAATTGTCCACAAGAATTTTCTTTAATGACAATATTGACAAAGACATGTCACAAGCCATATCATTTTCGTCAAGTGAAGTAGTATAGAAGAACACTAATAAATACATTGCCTCGATGCTGGAAAGGATGCAAAATCAACGTTTTCATAACAATAATTCACTGGTGAATTTCCGTCCATACTAACAAAGTGCTCCACGAGAAATGCATTCATGTTATTAACAGATTAACTAAATAATTGGGGTAGTAACGTGTCGATTGGATGTTTACCTATGGAGGATGTTGTTTCGGTTGGTCAGCCATCTTCGAGATAAGAATAATTGTTTGTATATATGAAAAGACTGCAAAAATGGAGAATAAATACAGTTAAATATAGACAACAATTAATTGGATTCAATTGTGTATATGAATAAAGTGCCAAAAGGAATATGTAAAATGATGTTGTACTCTGGATTAGTCATTCAACGTGATATAATGGAAGAGAGCTGATGGGAACGGCATCGATGCAGGAGCATACGCACCTCAGTTGAGAGTTACCATCCGGATGCTAGGCGATTCTTCAGAGACTTGGCCTTAACCACAAACGTGGTTACGATTGATATTGCTTGTATGTCTCTCTCTCGAATAGAAGAGACCAAGTCGAAATACTCCCCCCCTTGCATGCAACATCTTTGGAGCTCGAAGCAGCCCCATAGCCTCAAGTATTTGAGGGCTGGGAGCCGCTGGAGCAGGCCCTGCGGAAATTTCTTTATCCCTTGGCACGAACTGATCCTCAGCCGTTCAAGCGAAGTGAGTCCGTCCACCCCATCCGGCAGCGCCACAAAATTGCGGCAATCCCAAATTTCCATTTCCACAAGGGACGAGGGCAACTTCGGAATCTCCAGCAAGCAGTCACACCGAAATATCTGTATCTTCTCTAGCTGGGGAAGAGGAAGGATTTCCTCCAGTGACGAGCCCTTTCCCTCCAACTTGTTACAATACATTATTTGCAGATGTCGAAGGCGAGGCAAGCACCGTAGCTCCTGAATAGGCCAGCTGATAATACTGTTGCAGTTATGGATTTCCAGATATTCCAAGAGGGTCAAGCAGTCTCGAAGCCCAGGTTGTAGTTGCGACGAGTTGAAAACTGTTGTGAAGAATTCGTCACTTTCCACCTCTAAAGTTCGCAGATTTTCGAGAGGCCTTTGGCTTTGCTGGTCCTTTAGAAGGATCGACACTTCTGCCCGCGTTTTGGCTTGCAAGCGGACGAGAGATGGCCAAGAGCCCAGGGGAATGTTCATACAACCACTTGCAGACTCTTCTATATAGCCTAGATTCTTGAGAACAAGGCTCTGCGGAAGATTTCCAAGCTTAGGGCACCTGACGATACGTAGAGTTTCGAGCTGGGGGAACATCACCAGGCCAATAGGCTCCCCAGCACTGTTTTCTGCCCATCTGTTCAACTCAGGTAAATTCACCAAGTTCAGTATCTTCAACTTCGGGAAAATTTGCAGAGAGGAATTGTGTTCTGCAGCTTCGGTGTCAATGCTTTTACATAAAGTAGTCAGGCTTTTCATTGTGTGTAACGTCAGTTTCTCAAGAGAGGATGACAACCATATTATTGGCAGATCCTTACACCTTGAACAGAAGTAAAATTTGAGTTCCATAATGCACTGAAACCTTTGAGGGTCTCTCATCCAGTTCGGGATTCTAAGGCCACTATACCCATACAACCCAAATACTTTGAGCTCACCATGAGGTTCAAGTGACTCCAGAACTTGTTCCTCATTATTACTGACCTTGAAATCTGATGGGCCTCGAGAAGGGCCCCAACATAAGTTTAGTGTGCTTAGATTCTTTTTCTCGTGAAGGTTGACCTTTGATCCACTCTTTACTTTTCCTAAGTTGCACAGTTCTAAACTGTTGCCAAGATGGCGCATGTCCTTGATCTCCTCGATCCCACAACCATCTCTTGTGTGCACAACAAAGTTTGTCAATGTGCGAAGATTTGGCAATAAACTAAGATTTGTAGGCATCCGTTTCAAATGATCACATCCCGAAATATGAATATGGATGAGCTTCCTCATTGTTGTCAAACCCTCTGGTAAGTATTCTATAGTGCTAATTTCAAGCTTCAATGTCTGCAAGTTGTGCAACATACACAATGAATTTGGCAATCTGACGAAGTTTGAGTCAAAAAGATCAAGATATCTTAAATGTGTTGTGTTTACGAGCTGGCTCCTGATAGTAGAGGAAGAGCGTCCAAAAGACAAGGCTCTCAATGACATCAATTTTAACCCATTAAGATCTTTGTGATTTGATTGGACCAATAAAGTGCGGAGAGATGATGCGCCTTTCAATAATCCACCAATTTCTTTTAACTCGTTGCTTGACAGCAGCATGTGACGAACATCTTTTATGGACTCCTTTTCTTGATTCAACTCTTCCGCAGATGAGTACTCATCGGTAACATATCTTGCTAGATCATGCATTTTACATCCAATTTCACCATAGCGGTCAAATTGTTTCACGTTCACATCTTGAAGAAAAGACCTCCAAGCCAACTCATTGAAAATAAAATCACCTTTGTCTGTCAAATCCATTGTTCCCTCTTCAGTAATAAAGCCGTTTGCCATCCATAGTTGGATGGATATTTCCTTGTTCATCTCGTAATCCTTGGGGAAAACTGCACAGAAGGCAAAACATTGTTTCATTTCAGATGACAGGTGTGTATAGCTCAGTTTTAGTATGGACATCACTTCATCTTTGCCTCTGCTGGTATCACTAATATTAATATCAGCAATGGCCTCCCATTCTTGGACTAATTGTTTTGAACTCATCAAGCCACCCATTGTCTTCAGGGCAAGGGGCAGTCCCTTGCACTTTCTGACGATACGTTTGCCAATTGAGACCAACTTTGTTTGCTCTTGCACTCCTTTATTAATATATGCTTTCTTTGAGAACAGTTCCCATGAATCATCTTCACTCAGGATTTGTAGCTCATGGGGTGGAAGGGTTCCCATTATTGAGGCCACTTGTCTGCTTCGACTTGTGACCACTATCATGCTTCCTGATCCACCGATGGAAGAACACAGTAGTGGCTTCAGGTCCTCCTCCCACTTATGTTGCTCTTCGTTCCACACATCATCAAGAATGAGTAGGAACCTTTTCCGGCCAATGACCTCCTGTAGTCGCCCCCGCAACAACTCAATGTTGTCACGCAGGTCACATGTTTCATTTGTAGCCAACTCAATGACAGATCTGACAACAGCATTAGCTTCAAAGTTTTCTGACACACAGCACCACATCTGCATCTCAAAGTGCTTCTGAACCCTCGGGTTGTTGTACACCATCTTTGCTAGTGTTGTCTTACCCAAACCCCCCATTCCTATGATAGGAAGCACCTGCACCTGTCGTTGATCTCGTTGGTCCAGCAACAGCTTCACCACCACCTCCCTATCATCATCTCTGCCAAAGATATCTGCAGACTCATCTAGTGCCGAATGTGTCTGCCGGTGAAGCAGAACTTGCGGCACCTCCTCACGCACCAGCAGACCAAACTTGTTCATCTCCTCAACAAGTTCATCAATCTTGTCCAGCACACTCTTGAGCTCCTTGCTTGCTTTATGACGGAACACAAGTTTATTCTGAAAGTTGAAGCAGCTCAGTACCTTGCTTGCCATTGACCCGCGGCTCTGGGCCTCGAGGCGCAGCGCCTCGTACTGGAAGTCGTCGAGGACGTCGTCGGCCCGGTACGCGGCGGCCTTGAGCGCCTTCATCCACGTCCTGACGGCATGGTTGGTCTCGCTCTTCACCTCCGCGTCGGCCAGCAACGACTGCACGTACGCCAGCCGGCGCTCCAGCTTGTCGCGGTCGTCGTCGACGCCCCACATGCGAGTGACGCGCTTCACGAGCGCGTCGCCGGCCTTGCCGACCACTCCACGCACCAAGGGGAAAATCAGGGCTTCCGCCATCTCGCAGATGTTGGATGCGAATGGCTCTCGGCTTCGAGCACAGGCTGGTGAAGGTGAGAGGCAATAGGGGCGTCCCTTAATTCGAAGTCTCGGAGGCAGTGGACTACTGCAGTGATAGCACTACGAGCGTGAATGCAGTATAGGCTGCCAACCCGGGCGTGAAAACATTCCATCTGTCGCTGGCGTCTCCGCGTGATTATTTGTCAACCCTCGCATTTGTTCTGGAGTTGCGTGCTGATTACACAACCAGGTAAATTTGCAGTTGGGTGAGGACTTAAGCGGGGTGAGCTTGCCATTGATGTTCAGATTCGTTCTCATCTCTAGTTGGCGTAAAGCGTCGTGCTGCTCCGGTAAAGTACTAATGCATTTTCTTCTTAATGCATGCAAAGGCAGAGCAACTGCCATTTCCCGTCAAACAAAAATAAAGTAGTACTTTCATTACCCTGTAGGTTACCTAATTTTCATGGTGCATCTAACTTTTCATGGTGCGTATGACGAGCCCAAGTGAAACTCACATGGCAGTGGCAGGCAAGCACATATGCTCATGCTGCAAAGTCTTCGCTCATGATGCAACGGCGAAATTGATGTCCCGCCACCGCTAAGGCGTGGCTTCAACATTTTGTCAATAAAACAGTGGGCTACCACCTTTTGTCACTGATTTTGGTTAATTCTTCAACCTTTGGCCATTCTAGACTTCGAAACAATTTCTGTTGATTGGCTGACGGCCATTTGAGGGCACTGCAAAGATTCTCAAATAAAAGAACATCTGGTTGCACTGCTTGCACTGAGTATAGTAGACCAGCCATAGCATTCAGCGGCATCGCCGGTCGCGGTGGGATGGCGGGGTATAAGGACGCGGGTACGGATGGTGGTGAAAATGCTGCTTCCGTGCCATCACCGACCCTGAAAATAGTAATACATGTTCTTGCGGGCACGAGAAGAAGATTGCACATCAAATGGAGGTGGAGGAAAGAATCTTGTCCACCCGGCGCAGATTGCAGAGCTGAAATGATCGACTGAACCAAGCGTTTTTCTGTTTTCTATTTTACGCAAATGAACTTATTTTTCATGTTGACTCTCCTCGGACGTGGTTATATGTTATTCCCTCCGTTTTTATGACGTCGTTGATTTTTTTTCGTTACTTTAACTATTTGTCTTATTCATAAATATTTATGCAAATAGCTAAATGCATAAGTTAATCTTATAGTGTTTTTTATGATAGATCCAACAATATACATTTCACGTTAAGCAACTAATTATTTTTATATATATTGTTGGTCAAAGTTCAATAAAAAAGTCAACGGTGTCATATAATTAAAAACAGAAGTAGTAGATAGATTTATATACCTAGTTAAAGTACCGGCATGGTTTCTTTACCCTTTTGTGATTTCACTTATAGTCAATAACATTGTTTTGCATAGAAATCTAGTAAACCGATGAAGCTGAGTTAGTAGGATTATTTTTTAGAAGAAAATAACTTCACTCCTGTAACTAGCCACATATTTCGCGCACCATGCATGCGCACCTACTTTGAAAGCAGCGATATAGGGTTTACAAACACTTTCGTAGTCGTTAGTAATCTGTTTTTCTTTTTTGAATTTGTTCCCTATGTTTATTGGGAGAATATAACCAAAGATAATTTAGTTAAAGTAAATTAAATGGAACAAACCTTATGTTTTGATTGACATCTTGCTAAGTTTGTTTGGGAATAGCTGAAGTTTGTCTTGGCCCAAGACATCCTAGTTTTTGAGATTTTTTTTTTGTTACATGGCTTAGGTTTAGAAGAATAAATTAGAAAACAATTCAAGATTGGAGTTTGGTTAATTAAGCGGGCATGATATTGATTTATTTTTTTAGTGGGTGCAAAGTAATGATAAATCAGTCAGGACAATCTCACAAGTCAGGAATGAGACAGGGCCCAATGCCCTCAAAAACAAAAAAAGGAGACAGGGCCCAATGCCCTCCAAAAAAAAAAAAGAATGAGACAGGGCACAATACAATTTAAAATGAAGGGATTACACTCTACGTACCTTGATTAAGCACATGTAACGAAGTCAGATGCAACATATCCGAGCTGGAGATCAAACAGGTGTGGGCGCAGCCAACTCGATTGGCACGACATCGATGGACTGGAGGTGGAATATATACCACAGTATAAGCCAATCAAACATCAAACAATCTTTTCCAAGAAGAAAAATAAGAGCCCTGTTAAAAATAATAATACGAGCCTATGTTGGGCCATCTGGCGCTATCATAATAATTTAATTTTTTGACAATGCCAACTTTATTTTCTTTATGCAGGCTGTTTTCAAGAGGCACAACAGGGGGCACATGCCGGCTGTGGTTTTAAGCTTTGCTGTAGCGTGATGATGAGACAAAAGAGACTCTATTCAGCAAGTGAGTTTATTAGGATAAGAACAAAAATCAAACGAGTCAATCATGCATTTCACCTGCCCTTAGATAAGAACAAAAATCAAGCGAGCCAATCATGCATATTGTCAGACAGCCGGCGCTCGCATTACTTGTTCCAATCTCCGTGTGCTCTAGACTGGGGCATGCTGATAGGTAACGTTCACATTACTTGGATCTTCCAATCTCGGTACACTCTAGGTTGGGATATGCTGAAGTTAAAGGTGGTATATAGCAACAGTAATTCTGTATCTGCATCTCGAATCGAAAGAACAGTAAAATGTGATCAAAGCTATGCAACTGCTACATGGCAAGCGCAACTTCATGTCACTGGGTAGCTCATTCATCAGCATAACAGCATAATACAGGTACCACGGCAGAGAACAGGAGGCAACCGTACAAGGTTTGATAGCTCAACTTAATGCCTTCGTTTTTCAAAGGCAAACACTACGTAATATCATTATCATGCCAAAGGACATATGACGCTACCAAATCATTTAAGTGCACCACAATACAAGCACGGACAGGTTACATGGTTGCAAAAACTTCATCCGCCTTTACTGATGGGACTAGCATTTCAGTACAAGGTGCCTCCATGCATGAACTCTGAAAAGAATGGTGCAAAAATAAATCTAGAATAATTAATCCAGATCATCTTCAGCATCTACGATCTTAACCCAAAACATTGCCACTTGCATGATTTCCAACCAGTTCACCACCCATGAACCAATTCAACCTACAATCAAAATAGAAAAGAATTTCAGCTTTCATGAGTAAGTACCACATCCATTTTTACAGGCATAAACGTGCGTCTGATGCAAGGCATGATATTATAATACATCAAGCTAATGTGCAAAGAAAATCTATAGAAGATGGTGGATCCAATATACTCTATGTATGAGTAGGTAATACTCTATGCCATCGTGGAGCCAAAAACCCACAACAGCAGCACTAGAATGTCTAGGACCAATTTAAATTGATGGTCAGCAAGAAAAGGTTGCAACTTGCAAGGAAATACGAAAACTGTAACAGCAATGGTCCTGCACAAAATAACAACAACATAGCCTTTTGTCCCAAGCAAGTTGGGGTAGGCTGCACAAAATAACCATCAACAGAATATATTTCACATACCCAATGAATGTCACTACTTCATCTTCTGGAAATGTACCCTGGCCCAGTCGACCTGAAATATAGGAGATTAAAATCAGGTCAGCTGCCATTTGAATCGTATGTCTACTGTCTAGACTTCAGAAAACACAATCAGAGATTGTATCATACCTCCCCTGTTGCTTTCCTCCGTAACCATGCCGGATATTATTGACACCTTGACCAGCTCGTTCCTGTCTAACTCCATTTGCAGAAGTTGTGTGCATAGATGGCTGCCCAGTTCGAGTTTCATCTGAGAAACCATTGTCTTGAATGTGCTTTACTTTGCCTGAAATTGTTACACCACCAACCCCCTGGATAATGTTATACTGATCTGTGATAGAACCATTTCCAGAGGGAATCACATTTGAAGGTCTGGAATCAACTACAGGCCCTCGTTTTTGCCGAATGTTTTGTGCCACAGGTGTCACAGCAACAGAAGGCAATGAGTAAGGGGCAGACGACGCTGTGGCAGCAGCAATTTTTGCAGCAGCTGCAGTAGCAGAGATGATCTGTTGTGCCCCTTCACGAAGGTGAATGAAATCTCCCTCAATCACAAAGAGCTACAGAAACAATTCACATCTCAGTAACGAGTAACACCACAATTTACAGACTGTAAATTTAAACCATGAAAGTGAACCTCTGGATGACTAGCCACAAAATCGTCTAGCTTCCCATATTGCTTCTTATAGTCGTGCCAATGAAGAGGAGCCAACATTTTACCAAGCCTATTCGGCAGCTGTGGGAAAAAAATGCATTTCGATCAAAATACACCACAGCAGCACAAAATAGAGGGCATGACAGCTCAAATATTTCATCCTAGTAAATGAGGATGAGAAACAACTCACAGTTGAACTGATCCTGATTCCCTCAGATCCAGCAGGAACTGCACGCACAATGCAAGCCAGAAGAGATCTCTCATCTAGAAGAGCAGGCTCCTTTGTTATACGGGGTAATGATGAACCAAGGCCACCCCCAGCAGATTTCACTGTGTCAACCTGATTTGAAACACCAGGATTCAACTCTGGCGCACTGCTTCTGAAGTGAGTCTGGGTAGTTGATGCAGCAAAGTTTGAAGATGAGTTTTGCTGCCTAGGAACCTGCTCAGGTTGCTTATCAGATGCAACTCCTTCATCCTGGTTTTCATAGAGCATAATCAATGTTAGATAGTCAGACAGAATGAAAACCAATAAAAGAAACAAACATTAGAAAGGAAAAACACCTTTGATTCCATCTTTTTAACTTCAGGTTCAGCCACGCTAGGGCGGTTGTTCAAACTTGAAGGTGAAATTTGTTCCTTGAAGGCTTTTTGCTGCTCATCATAAACTATATGTTCAGTTATATTTGGTTCCCTAACCTGCAATGGTAATTAAACAATTATGTTAATATGGTCCGATTGAGGAAAATGCATATAATAATCATTAATCAAACAAACTAACCGCAAGTTCACGAGTTGATTCAGCAGGTGCACTAGAGGCGCTCTGTTGTTGTTTCCCATGGGCTTTCAACTGATCTGTATGGCCAACTTGACTTGGCTTTGAGGACAGCTCATCATCATTAGGACCATGTTGTAATGCAGTTTGATCTGGTTGGGCTGGCTGATAGTTTGTTTCATCTTGTGTTTGTGAGACATTTTGCACTTCCTATAAGAACAAATAACCAATTGGAGTAGGCACACTATGAAATACTGCATGTTACAATATGCAAAGCGCCTCGAGAACGTAATTACCTGCTGATTGGGCCAGTGTAGGTTTGGTTGGATAGCAGACTGCGACTGGAAACTGCCAAATTGAGGAACACCAGAGTTGGGCGATGCCAAGGGTTGAGGAATACCTTGAGGATGCATCATATAAGAATGCATCCCAGCAATATGCGCAGACGGAACATAACCACCTATTCCCAATAGAGAAGATGGGGCAACAGGTACAGCAGAGGCATTATTCACCTGAAAGCAGTATCGAGTCACAAATTATCAGTATTTCAAAAAGGTGTGTTTTTATACATTTACAAATACACAGAAGTTGCCACAGCAATAGGAATTGAAAACACAAGGTTGTTGAAAACTGTATGGCAAAAGACAGAGAATAGAAACAAGAATAAATGATAACAGAAAAGACTTAAAGTGGATGTGGCCAAACCACATAGTAACACAAGAATAAGAACTAAGGAGACTTGTTATGAACCAAAATTAAGTCAGCCAAACAGTGACTTCATTTCGACTAACTTCATTTCGCCTTTCCCATAGACAGACATATTAACTGCTTGCTGAAATTACTAGAAATCAACCATACCTTCACAGATGCATCCGCACTTCCATTATTGCTCAATGACTGGTTCCCATCTACTGTTGCACTGCCATTTGAAGCCACGCTGTTCCCTATGCTTTGGACAAATGATGATTCAGCTGAACCCTCCCGAGAAACTTGGGGACCATCTTTCTGTGCACCAGACCGCTCTCTTGCTTCAGTTAGCTCTGCCTGGAGTTGTTGTATTGTATGCAGAAAGCCCCGCTGCATTTCAGCAAACTGCAGAAACACAAGTAAAACTATCAGTCTAACAGAGTCGAAGCATATTTGAACAGTTGCAAGCTCGTTGAGAGCAAAGAAACTTGCCTGTTGCTGGGAACTGATCCAATATTGATTAAATTGCTCCATACGCTCACGTAGCTCAACTTGCAGGGACTGAGACTGCAGTGCATCCATTTCTTGAACTCGTGCTACCCAAGCATGGGCGTCTCTCAACTGCTCATCTTTGTAAAGAATGTTCTCTTGAGCAACCCTGTGCTGTAAAATAAAATGGCCTTTGATGAGTGGTTGAATGGAGAATTCTAATGTTCTTTAGATGCAATTTATTTAAGCAAGAAATATTCAGCAGCATTGACCACTCAAGAAGAAAAGTTCATATACCAACTAACATTTCCATTGTCACGCATGACAAAGAAATTTAAACAACAATATTACAGCAGCACATTCTCTTTCGAGATACAATAGCATATATAGAAAAGAAGAGTATAGAGCATGTGCCATTAAACAGGAAACTAAAATGCTGGATGCTGTTTAAAGTCTCCATTGCACATCATATTCAATACTATTGGATTCAACTTTTGCAAAAGACTAACAAATTAGCACTTTCAAAGTTGGAAAGCCATGCAGCTTTTGGATGACAAGACGATGCAAAATAGAACATTACTCTATCTAAGAAAAAAGGCCAATAGAGTCAGAACAATAGGACAATATACCAGAGAAGACACAGACAATGTAAATAGAATGAAAGGGGAGAGGACTTGAGAAGAATACTTGTTCCTCTAGTGCAATAAATTGGTTTTCTTTTTCTCGCAGATGTTCTTGGAGATCATGAATCTGTTTAAGATGTTGCGCTCTTTCAGCTTCTGAGTTGTCACGTTCTCTTCTGCAGATAATTAGAAAACATTGAGCACACGATTCAGTTTGGCAATGAACTAACTGATCAAGCTAGCTAAGTAGCTTTACTGTAGGTTATGAATAACTGAAGAAGCTGACTATGGAATTTTCAGAACTAAGAAATAAAGAGGTTCATGATGATCAACAACAGGACAGCTGTGAGGTGGCTTGCCATATAATCTGTCAGAGCAACTTAAAATTCCAAATCATACATGGCCCAGAAATGCAAATGCTGCTTTCAATCAAATTTAAACTTTGCAACTCTAGTAATACAACTCCAACTAGTGAAATCCAATACTATAACAGGCAGCACTAAAAGTTATTATTAGTACCTGACATTTGCTAGTTCCTTGGTCTGTTCTCTAAGAAGATCTTGATTTGCCCACACCTGAAAATACAAACGATAAAGATGTCAGAAGTCACCATCATCTCTTACCATGAAGAGTGCAAAACAGGTAAAGATCACCAACCGTTTGATGGTCAATCTTCAAAGCATTCAATTCCCTGTCCTTGTCATTGAGTTTCATTTCTAGCTCAAGAATGTACTGCTCCCGCTCATGTAGTTGATCCTGATCAACCAGACATCAAATCAATATTCAAACAAGGGTGTGAAGTCCCTGAAGCAACTGTATGAGCATGCAATGTGTCTAACGGAAACAAGAAAATGTAAGAAGCACGAAAAGAAATGAAAGAATAAAATCAAACATATAAAACTAGATATGTTCATTAGAAGCCACCCTAAATGTTATCAGCATACTCATCAGAGAAACAAAAAAAAGTCCAATCATGGTGTGTAATTTGATTATCTGTGACAATAAACCAAGATTCAAAATTATTCATCAGCACAAAACAGCAGGCGGAACAACTTAACTGCTGCAAATTTAACAAAGCACAAGGACTCCTGCACCTTAACTATTCTCTCCGCCAGTAAAACTTATGTCGATGTCATTACCATAATTTAACCAACAGATGTAATATCTATTTTCTGCTCATCAAGACTCTCTCTCAGGATGTCAAAATCATGGAAACAAGAAGTACTCCCATCTAACTAGCAACAAGCAAACCCTTAGCAAGTACCGTACTCAACTACCTCCCTAGCTACCAGTAGTCAGTGCTGACCAGGTCATCAGAAGTCAAAGCATGTGCTTCTCTTTAAGTCAGTTAGTTAGAAGAAAAACACTGAGCTCAAGAAAGAGAAGGCAAAAGATGTAACCTTGAGCTTGGCCGCAGCTGCAGCATGCTCCTTGGCAGCCGCCTGGAAGCTGCGCTGCGCCTCGACGATCTGTGGGTGGGCGAGGGCCTGCGCGCGCAGCTCGATCTCGACCTGCTGCAGCTCCTCCCTCTGCTGCACGATGCTCTGCAGGCGCTGCTGCAGGATGTCCTCGCTGAGCCCTCCACTCCCGTCGATCGTGATGGAACAGAAGTCTCCCAGTCCCGCCGCCCCTTCCTGCTCAAAAAGCCCAACAACCCCTGGTCAAACAGAGCTGAAAACCCTGCATTTTGATTTTTTGAGTGTATCGCAAGCAAGCACGCACCTCGTAGATGGCTCTGTCCTCCGACTTCCCCAGCTTCCCGTGCTCCGCCGCATCCTACACACCAGCCAACAATATGGAGGGAGTGAGCACGGCAGCTGAAATGGATGGGGTTTTGCAGCGGGAGGAAGTGAGGGTACCTCGGCGCCATTGGAGCGGAGCGGGGCGTCGGGGACGGCGCGCCACTCCTTGCGCGCCGCCGCGGGCTCCATCTGCGGCGCGGGCCCCTCCCTCCCCCGCCTCCGAGCGGGATCGGGATCTGGAGGCGGCTAGGGTTTTGGCTCCTCCCGCGCCCCAAACCTCGACGGCGCAGCGCGCGTGCGGTGCCGGCTGGGGTGGACGGGAACCGGGAGCTGGAGTAGGGTTTGCGCGCGCTGAGGAGGCGATCGAGGAGCCGGGAATTTGGAAGGATTTCTGTCGCGTGCGATTGGGATTTGGGGAGGTGAGGGGAGGGGAGAGGGGAGAAGAGGAGAGTGGGGAGAGGCAGGCGACGAGAACTGACCCGGAGAGAGGGTGGATGTGTGTGTGTCGTTTTGTAGAGATGGCAGCGTGATTTGGGCTGGGCTGGGTTGGGTTGCGCTTTCCCGGGGAACTCCGGTGAGTCAGTCAGGCCCATCCGTGATCTGCGAACACGGCCCGTTGAGCCCTTGTAATTACTTTCCTTAATTTGTTCTGATTAATTTATTTTCCTTAGTTATATCCCCTTAATTATTGCAAGTCAGCTGACCTACTATACTTGCAAATCCAACAACAGAATATCATGTACAGTAGAATAGCTCAAACATGGTGCTTATATAAGGAAATTTTCATTATTTTTGCACCATCATAGTAGCGGAGCAGTGCTACAGGTCCGACTAGGTAGACCGACTCACGTCCGACTCCCGCAATCGTGCGGAAAGCAGCGGCTAGTTAGGCAATACGCTATTCACTCAGCCACGGATCAGGCCGAGTCGCAACAAAGTCGTACAAGTCCAGTCGGCTCTACAGCTTTTCCCATAGTAGGGAGGGGGAGTAAGAGTTGCTTATATTTGCTTGATTGAGGTGTGCAAGGGTGCTAACAACATTAGTTGAGTTTATTTAAGTGCCAGTTTTTATTGGATAGAATCGATAGTTTCCTGTCACATACTTAATGGTGTCTGTGTATACTCTCTTCTAAAACACTTGTAACTAACGGTCTTGCATTACAAATGTCCTAATTAAGATGGCCTGCTAATTTATTGGTGTTTTTCTCGCCACAAATACTTATGAGTTCACACAAGATCAAATCTAACTTTTGCCTCAAAAAGATCAAATATAACTTGTGATACACTCGTACTTCATAATATCATAAATTTATTGGATCAAGTATAACCAACCTAACAGTCATGATCAAAGCAAAGGTAAACCTTAGAGCTAGCCCATCAGCACTCTGATTGTCCATTTTGTAATCGTGTGGGCTCAGCTCTCGTTAACTTCTAGTTTGGGCTCTCCATGCTGATTTTGATGCGTCCATTGTCATCACGCTCCATGGGCCGCGCCATCAATTAGTTATAGTTTTGATGCGTCCATTGTCATCACGCTCAAAACAAAAGATTGGCACATCCGTTGGTACGCTAGCAGGCATGTCCCCCCATCGGGCACGAGAGCAAGCATTGCGCTCATGCGTCCGTACGCTACAGAGACCGGGAAGCAGTGCATCGTGCAGAGGTGACAGCAATGTCTCTTTTTTTTTTTTCTGCCGCTTTTCAGATTCATCAGATGATAAAGGTGTCGGCGTTCTGCATGGGTGCATGTGACCCCCGTACGAAGCGATTCCGCATCAAACTTTTGCATCCATCGCCTCGCATTGGTTGATGCTTCTGCCTCTGTGGTCTGCACTCATCTGCGAATGCGCTGCATGCAGGGTCCCCGCCACTTCTGAAGCATCGAACGCTACTGTGCAGTTTTACTGGCTCCCGTGAGAAAGGAACTGGAACTACGGTATTATTTTACACTCTGCAGTGTTCCGCTGTTTAGGGCGAAGCATGAGTGAATATACAGCTCAGACTTTATTTCTTTTCTCGAATGAATGAATAACGCATGGTTTTTCTTCCTCGAGAGCACGTATGAGAGAAAGGCCCTGGCATGTTTGCTGAAAAACATTTTGAAGTCAGATTCGAGGACCTCATACACATCGAACGCAAATGGATAGACATTGATACCACCCCATGTGTGGCTCCAATCCGAAGAACTTATAAGGATCCATATGGATTTCTCTTTCAGGAAGGGGTATGTGGCCATCTATATATGTACCACCGTTGGTTGTGAAAACGATATAATTCTGATCTTGACACTATTTTTCTTATGTCATGGATGATCCCGTGCAAGTCATCCTCAAACCTATTCGAAACATCCATATGTTTATGAATCAATTATCATATCATCTTATACAGTGCATATGTCTATAACGATTTTAAATTCTAATTGTCTACATAAACTGATCCAAACAACTTAACATGATCCATTGACATGTCAGTTATAATCGAGAACTTTTCCTTCTTAGTTCAGTTGATTCAGAACACAATGCTTTGGACTAGTCAGCATAAAATGAATTAAGCTAGTCAGCGTGAAAAAATAAAACATACTTTGGACTAGTCAGCATAAAATTAAGCTTCAGATGTGGCACATCGCTTATTTTACACGTGATGGAATATATACCATTTTAATACATTGAATCATGAATGCAATATAATACTATAATTAAGGCACCAGAAATGAAAACATGAAGCACATGACCAATTACGCCGATAGGTACAAACTAACAACTTGGATTTATAGCATATGTGACATGACATTGAGAACACAATGCTTACCTGGAACTTATTGAAGGCATTTCGTTGGAGTCTTTGAGATTCAGTTCAGATTTAAACCTCTATTTTTTTGCGATGAAGTTCAGATTTATTTTAATTTAGAGGAAAACAAGTTCAGATTTAAACTGAGTTCCATGGATACAAAGAAAGACCTCTGTAGCAAACACCCTAAAAATCATACTACGTAGCATCCATCGTTTACTCACTAGGGCGCAGCCTGCAGCTTTATTCGGCGATGCAAGTAAATTAAACAGCGCAAGCTTGCTGACCGGCGACGAGCTAGCTAGCTACCCGCTGCTGTCCCGCAGCCTGTGGAGCAAGTTGGCGCGGAGGCTGGCTTGGTCCCGCAGCGCGGCGGCCGGCACGTCCACGACGGCGTCCTGCACCGTCACGCCGCCGACGCGGCACACGGACGCGTGCTGCACGTGCAGGTCAAGCGCCCGGAGCGCGCCCATGAGCCGCGCGGGGGCGTGGCCGTGGCGCGCCGCGGCCGTCGTCGTGAGGCGCAGCGACGCCGCGTCGGACCCGACCATCCGCACCTCCAGCTTCTCCTCTTCCTCCTCCTCGAAGCCGACGGCGGCGGCGAGCGAGCGGTGGCCGGAGGAGGACGTCGCCGCGGCCTCTCCGGCGGCTGCGGGACGCGCCGTCGCCTTCCACGCCGCGGCCTGCGAGACCTCGACCTCGAGCTGCTCGACGCGGGCGCGCAGCTCGGTGATGTAGGCGGTGGCGTCAGCGAGGAGCGACGCCTTGTCCATCCGGGACACCGTCGGCACGGCGGCGCGGAGGTCGCAGAACCGGCGGTGGAGCTTGTCCCGCCGCTGCCGCTCGGCCTCCACGTGGCTGACGGCGGGGCCGTCGGAGCGGGGCAAGTGCCGCCGTCCCCGCCGCCTCGGCGCAGCCTCCGGCGGGATCCCGCCGGAGAGGTCGGAGCCCACGTCGGCGCCCCACGCGGCGGCATGCCCTTGTGCCGGCAAGTCGTCGTCATCCAGAAGCCATTGCTCCGGGACCTCGCTGGAGAGGAACTCGAGCACCTGGCTGTGGGCGGCGGAGAAGAAGGAGGCCGGGGAGGGAGGGCTGCTGGTGGAGGAGGTGGGGCGGGCAAGCTCGTCCATTGCACGTCGTACTATGCTGCCATAGTGTCACTTCCCTACAAGTGGCATACATATATGATGACAGTGCATTTTACGATTAACTAGCTACTCGATCTGTGTCCTGATATATAGGACGTTACAATACAAGCATAACGTACACCAGAGCTAGGCGTTGTGTTAAGAGTAGATGGAGAGGCGTCTATTGCACTGTTAAAGAATGAGTTCGTGCATCAGCTACAGGATTTCAGACTAGAACAAATGCATGCCCTCCTGAGAGAGGGAGAGGATGACACGATTCTCTCGATCTCACTCTCTGCACGAAGCATATGCTCGTGTTACTCGAGCTCCTCGTGTTGCTGTTCCGCGTAGCATACTCTGGGGGCGTTTTGGGCAATAGCTCGAGTGGCCTCCACACGCGTGGTACGGAACACAAAGCAGACGAGCGGCACGTATGCTAGTATCTTTTGACAAGTCAGAACGCACGTGGGTTCTGACGTGGCATGGGCCAAGTACCAACATATACACTCACGTGATTGTTATGGTCCAATGCGGCGGAAAAGGACTTCTACCATTACTGTTGATGGGGGCCCCTGAGGCCATTCGTGCCGGATAGTAACGTGTACTCCTACAAAAGATAAGGAAGAAAAGAAACCCAGTAGTATGAGTGTACAACTGCAGTCACAATCAGAAGAGGACAACCTATCATGCTTTGACATGTGGCACCTCGCTCTCATCATAATTGTACACCAGTGTCGAAGCAACGTTCCTCCTACAATCCTACCACTGTCCAAGTATATCAAGTGGAAAGAATAATATTTTGGGGGACTGTTGAATCCATAACTTGTTGACATGTTTCTTTGTGGAGCCAATTCGCATAAAAGTTGTGCTTCTATTTTTTTTTCATTCGAATGCTGATGACCAAATTTAACATTATACACTTGTAATTGGTGCAGATAGATGTAAGCATATAGGTCTATATCAGGCACCATTGTCAGGTGGAGCTGTCATAGATTCAATTGGCAAACCACACCGACAGGCGGAGCTCTCAGGTGGCACAATTAGTAACAAGAGGAGCTCTCAGAGAGAGAGAGAGAGAGAAGCGCTCTTGGCATAGATAATCTTATGGTTTACCACGTTATGGATTAGTATGTGTTGATCTGATAATGGACCAAGGTCGTAACGTTTTAGGATTGCATGCATGATGGGTCCGTACGTTTTTTTTTTGAGCACATGATGGGTCCGTACGTAGGCTACATTTGCTTGCATCGGACAGATGGCTCACCTCCATCCCTGGCCCGGATGGCCCGTTCGGTGGCCGAGCAACAATCTGCGCGTTGCAACTGCATAGGCCACTGGTCCACCTTGCAACTTGCAGCGTACCATCATGTCTTGCATTGCTGTTTTATGCACGACCTCCACTGAGAATACTGTAGGGGTGTTCGGCACATGAGGGTCTAAATTTTAGAGGGGTTTAAATTCTAGATAAGTTATATTAAATAAAGTTTAATTACAAAACTAACTGCAGAACCCTGGTCTAATTCGTGAGACGAATCTAATGAGGGTAATTAAGCCATGATTAGACGATGGTTACTGTAGCATTACTGTAGCAAACCATAGATTAATTAGGCTCATTAGATTCGTCTCGTAAAGATGTACCCATCTGTAAAAAAGTTTTGTCATTAAACTTTATTTAGTACTAGATTCTCTTTGTTTAGAGCCCTCTAAAATTTAGCGTTAAAAGAAACGAACAGGTTCTGTATGGTTTCATTAAAATGTGGAACAGAATCGTTGCAGGTATAGCAGAAAGAGAGGTTATGCACATACATAAAAAGTCTAGAACCATGGAGTATCCGAAGAGGGAGTGTCCTTATGGTATTGGACGGTGATGTACCAGCGTGTTGCTGAACTTGTAAGTTGCCCACATCTGAGCAATAAAATCCCAATGTTCACGTTAAAAAAGAGAGAGAGTCTGGAAGCATGTTTAGATTTCACCTTTCTTTTTTTGGTGAGTTTGATTATGCATATAAAAATGTGATTATTTATTAGTTTGGATAGTATATATGTGATATATATTTCACCTGGTGATATAATCGCATAACTTATACCATTCTTCAGGGAAGCCTATTTGGATGCAAAGTATTTTTAAAGTATTGACAAAATACCACGGTTTTTAAAAATACCATAGTTTTGGTAAATGAGTTGGTGTTTGGATGCAACCAACTCCATAGTTTTGGATACTGTGGTATCTCTAAAACTGTAGTTTTTTTGCAGTTTTGAAAACTCCAGTAAGAGTTTTTTCTTCAGTAATTTGGCCCTTCTTTTTAAGGTCGTTAGTGGGAGTTTCCGATGTATATTAAGAGCCAACTATGCATCGTTGTTCTGTTGAAATATGGGCAAACATTCACCACAAAAAATATGGGTAAGCAATCGCGAACGTTTTTCTTTCGCATTTGTAATTATTCTTGACAAATATTCATTTTGCTATTTCTGGCTTTGCCATACCATCTGTTATCTTAATTATGACCAAGAAAATGAACCACCGTATCCTCTAGCAAAGACTAGAAATACAATCACGTCTTACAGCATGACATGATACACTTTTAAGGTCAAAATGAAGTCAGGTACAATATAATTCAAATTTACTCCCAAGATTTAACTTCTTGGACTTGTAGATCTAATCCTTTTTGTTTTATTAGTGAGAGTTGATCTGGTACAATGTCCGACAAAACTTACAATATACCATTTGAAGAGACAAAACTTCAGTACAAGATACAATGTCCAACACAACTTACAATTACTTCACAGATACCAATTTAACTTTTGTACTATGTGACAATTACATACACAACTATTAGTAATATAGAGTTATTAATAAACAACATATTGTACAAGTTTTTGTGCCATTGTCTTTACGTGACATGGCAAAAACTCAACGTTTGTTGTCTAACTATTGTACATTCCCTTAAGCATCGTTGATGGAAATGGAAGGAGAGCACAATCTAGAAGTGTGCATCGAATTAAATCCTCCCATCAAACGCAACCTAACTTAATTTTAGCGGCAATCTTTTTCTAGCGTTGCATCGATCGCCACTAAAAATAACTATACTCTGATAGCACAGAGCCTAATGCCCCCCAACAGATTTTTGCCTGACGTGGCCAGTTTCCCGTCGAGACGCGTCACCACAGGCAGGCGTGGACACCTCCCGCATCCTCCACGCTGCTCTCGGTACGTCGGTGCCCATCGACGGGCTGGCGTGGGCCGCGACGCGGCTGGCCGCTCTGGTGGGCTCCGTCAGACCTTGGGCGCTGCCGGGCTCCATCGACGTTGGGCCGCGCCAGCCCGTGCCCGGGCCTGATTTTCCGACTCGGAGGTTCCCCAGAGCGAGAGGCAACGAGAGGGAGGTGGCGGAGAAGCAATGGAAGGACAACGCCACGGCAGCCTCACTTACCGACAGAGAGAACCTCAACGACCTGCAGGACCCCATGCTCCAGTGCGCCGAGCGAGCCTCGGCTCCATTAGCGTCAGGGACTGTACCTCGCTTTCATGCCCCGCAGCTCGAGGTGCGGGCTGCCGGCGATGGGAACGATTGGCACGGTCCTCGAACACCGCCGAATCTAGAGGCCTGCCATGTCGATTGGAGTTGGAGAGGTGGAGATTGGTGTGAGAGGGGGTGTCACGCCAGCAGCAGTCCGAAGGAGGCGCGCCCGCTTGGCGCCCCGGCTACAGCCTTGCGCTATTTGTGTTTGAGCGGGACGTCACGGCGAAGCGCGATTCGGCTTGCGGCGACTATCACAGGGACAGGAAGAGAGAGCAAGCAAAACAGAGGTAGAGGTAGGTGAGGAGGGGCTGCCTCGCGCGCGACATTTGATGCCTCATTTCGCGAAAGTGGACGACGGTTCGAGTTTAGTCAGCAAGTCACGGGCTCTAGCTCACAGCCGCGTGGCTTCGGCTGCTCCACACGTGCCAATGTGCCATAGAGAGAGGCAGGTGGAAGAGAAAGAAAGAAAAAATAAAGAAGAGAAGAGAAGAGAAGAGAAAGAGACGCTGCCACATCACTACAAGAAATGTGACCTTCTATGACGATTATAGAGTGACGATTAATCAAAACGTCACTGATGCCTTTTGTTTTATGACGATTCTAGTGTTTGATTGGGTTTAGTGACGAAAACCAGAGGTGGGTCATTAAAATTCGTCACAAACAAAGCCAAGGTAATATTTGTGACGAACATTGAATCATCATTGGTTCATGTATTCGTCACTAATATTTTCGAGCACAATTGAGATATTTTTATTGGTCTGGCAACAGCGATAAAATGATAAATGCATATATATGCCAACTAGCAAGTTCATCAAAATTATTTTTAGATCCATTATTTTGGCAAAACAATATTTTCAAAATTAATCACAAGTTCATAAAAAAAATTGTTGCGAATAGATTGCTTTATGTTTTTATTGTGTGAAAGTTTTCCTAACATTCTAGTATATATCAATTAGAAATGGCAGAATATAGAAAAGAAATAAAAAAACATATACCTACCGGATATAAAAGGCCATGCAACCTCTCTCTCTCTCTCTCTCTCCGTTCATGCATGGCCAATGCCCATTCGGCCTCAGCCAGCTACAGATGCGGTCTACCATTTTCCATTCCATTTCCAACATAAAAAGCGAATCCAAAGCAATCTGCTTCCTCTCCCTCCCCTCCAGTCTGTCCTTCCTCTCATGGGCCGAATAAGGCCCGTTTTGACCCAGCTAGTGTATGTCGGCTGAAAGGCTGGCCCAAAAGGCTGAAGCTGTAGGCCCATCAGTTTCCCTCCTCTTCGGCTTCAACGGAGAGCCACCGATACTCTCATCTCAAAAAGAAAGAACGGAGCCACCGCCAGGTGGGACCAACCTGTCGGTGCCTACGGGATCCCACCTGTTCTTCTTCAGTTCTTGGTCCTCAGCTTTTTTTCTCAATTTGATTCATTGCTGAATTTTGAAAGTTGTATATATTTCGCATACAAAGTCCAAATGACCTCTTTTTTTTTTCTTTCGCGTTGATAAAAATATTATCTGCCCATTTGTATAATATATGAAACTGCTTTTATATGATATAATTATGCCGTATCCCTAAATAGCTGATGGCCATTTTTTATCAAAATTTTGTTATTTTTGTAAATCTTGAAAGAAAATGTTTCTGGACATGATTTTTTGTGGAGATGGATAACTAAATCACCTCTACACATGAGAATGGTGTTACTATTTTTTTGAAGCTTTTGTTGAGGACATTGTTTACTTATAGTTGAACTTAGTGATTGTTTTATGAGATGTGTTTAGAGGTGTCCACTTTGAACACACTTTTGTGGATTTTTTTTTTCAAAAACAATAACAAAAATTCTCATGGGTTTGGGTTGACATGGAACAGCCATATACCAAAAATCAGCTCAAAATTCGTTATATTTCGCGAGATAAAATTTGACAAAACAATTGAAAAATACACTCATTTCTTCTCTTTTTTATATCTCACGAAGTTTGTTGCAACTTCGGGTGGAATTTGGTAAGAATGTGTATCTGGTGATCCAAATGAACACTAATTTTGGTGGAATTTTTGAAAAACAATTTTATATGTATCATTTTCAAAATACTAATGCTGGATACTTCTCACATAACTCATTTTTGAGTAAACATGTATGTTACAGTGTTTCTTAAAAATCCCAAAACATTATATTTGACGTTCATGGAAAGTGATAGGTATGTTCAATAAATTTGAGTTCCTAAATTAACTTATTTATAGACATAGAAAATATAAACAACGTATAAATTATTTTTAAAAAATAGATATCTTGCGAGGCCTTGATTGACTGGGCCTAGTAAGTATGGGTCCAGTCGGCCTTTAGGCCTTCTCAGCCCACTTCACGCTCTACGGTGACCGTCCGATTTGATCCGACGGCTCATCTATCTTGTCACATGAATAAAAGTCAAGCCCAGGTGCTGCAAACCCTAACCCTCCGTCCACTCCACTCCTTCCCGTCCACCCCTTTTCACCCTTAGCTGCAGCCGCCGCCTCCACCGTCCTCTCTCAGAATCCTCCCTCTCCCTCTCTCGAATCTTTCTAACTCCGCGATTGAGATGCGTCCACGGCGCGACCCCCTTCTGCATCTATGGCAGGACCTCATGGCCTTGGCGGAGGCAGCGGCGCGGTTACGTGGGTAGCCTTAGCAACGGCACAGCGGCGAGATCGGCCACGGTGACGGCGTGGACAGGCTGCTGCGCGGGCGGCGCAGCCCGGCCATGGCGACGGCACAGCCATGGCTGCTGTGCGGGCTGCGGGGCTCGGCCACTGCGACGGCGCGGCCACGGCTACTGCCTTGGCGGCTGCGGCCACGACGACAGGCACGAGGCTGCTAGGCGGCGACCTCGACCTCTACCGCGACCTGGAGGACAGGTACGAGGCAGCAGGCAGACGAGTCCAGGAACCGCGCCACGCTGAGGATCCATGCTTGGGGGCCTTGTGCCAGATCTGCATCATGGTGCGTGTGCTGGTGGTAGGTACAGTCTAATCTTCTACACTCGTCACTCGTACCTCAATCTTTACTTCTGTATGTATTAGCATTTGTGGAGCTTGAAGATTTAGTTCGTATTTGTGTTGGGCACTCGAAAATCCACATATTTTGTTACTAATCTGAGTAATTTCATTTAAACAGAGAACTGAAACCATCATTACTTGCATCCTTTGCAGTTATATGCCCAGTGAATTGATAGGCTAATTGTTTCCGATGTTTTCTTAGCGTCTTTGAGACAAATATAAACCTAGCAGTAGCATTGGGCCTGTAAGTATTCATTCGTCAGATTCCTGTAAGTATTGCAAACCTAGCAGTAGAACTATCCATTCGTCATGTTTTTGTAAGTATTGCAATCAAACTTCGTATTGCAAACCTAGAGGACAGGGCAGGTGCCAGGCGGTGATGGCAAATGGAGATGTGGTGGTTACATGCTGCTTGGTCGCCATGTGAATGACATGGACTTGTGTTTGAGTTACGGGGTGAGTTACTTGGTTTCAGGTTACCAAGTTAGTTAACTGCACTGCCTGCTCCATGGCGACGAGTTAGCTAGTGCTGCTCTTGAGGCCTTGAGCGGATTCGTGCTTGATCCATTCAGATTCATGCCCTCGTTTCTTGCCCTGCGCACTATGTGTTTGATGTAATGCCGCAGTAGACTAGCGTCATCACACTGCTGTTACCCTCAGTGAAAGGGAACTTCAATTTTTTTCCCTGTTCTGATTGCCAAGTCCAGTGTCATATAGGTGGGGATTCTAGAGCTAAATGTGTTATGGTCCAGTACTTGTTTAGCAGGGATGGCAGCCTACACATTCAGCAATTAGCACCATGACTTTGTTAAATAATCTTGCTGGTATTTTGAGCAGCTAAGTGTTGCTCCAATTTCGTAAGTACATGTAAACTCAAAAATCAGATGATGATTTCCGAACTGTAGCATGCACTGAATTAACAATCTCTGAATTCTTCTCTATTTGGAGTCCTATGTTGGAGGTTCTTCATCGATCTGAATTATGTCTTGAATATGTCTCTTTGATTCAGGTACTTATTGTAATATGCTCATTTTCTTGCAGGATGCCATCTGCTGCATCATATCCTCCTTATCGCGGACAAGGAAGCCTTTGTTTTCACCATGGAGATGAAAAAAACATCAGGTACTCATGTACATCAATCAATCAATACAGCAAGATCAGAGGGTCCGATCCTGATAATTTGGTGAAGTAACATGTAGAATAGCCTGTTTCCTTCAGTTGCCATTGTTTTTTGATGCAAGCATTGCCTTGTAAACATAATCTCCTTGTTGGCTGTGGAGTATGAGATAATGTTATGACAGTAGTATTGCAGTTTACTGGTTGATATAAAAGCAAAGTTAAACCAACACTAATAGCAGTTGGAATAAAGTTTATTGCCGGTGTCCTGATACTGTATGATTGAAAATTATGGATCTTTTAGCCTAAAAACCACACCTGTGATTGCATAACAATCTAGACATCTATGCCCTCAAAAAAAAAAAAAAAACAATCTAGACATCTACATGGTTTGGGGTGAAGATCTTAGCACCATGCACATACCTGTCTCACTTTATCAGTTTTGAAAGAAAATCTTTGTTATTTTAGCTGACATCTTTATGTGACTTGTTTTTTTCAGGAGACAGGAGCAAACATGGTCTGAGATTTGATTACAAGAGCAAGTCAAGCATAGTTTCAGTTGTTTTATATTCATTACTTCTGTGCAATATCGAGACTGGATGTATATTGTGGTTTATGATATCATGTTATTATGATCTGATGTAAAATTATGACAGTATATGTATTGTTGGCTCTGGATTGTAATGTGTAATATCAAATAAATTTTGATTGCAATTAGAATATTTGATATCAGTGATGGGCTTCCTTCTAAAAAATGGGCCGGGCTGTCTTCTAAAAAAATATAAAGAAAATGGGCTGGACCAGAAAATATATTTGCTTGCTTCTGGAATTGGCCGAAGCCATCGTAAAAAAAAAATCAAAATGGGTTGTATTAGAACACTATTCGGTGTGGCTGAGGCAAAAATAGTGGGCCAGATAAAAAATATGTAGGCCTCAAAGCGATCTGGGCTGATATTTCTGATGGGCTTTTAATTGGGCTTATCTCACAATTGGGCTGCTTGAGATTAGGTTTTGTGACGTTTTGAGATATGATGAATGAAGGATCGTCACAAAAGTTTGTGACGAAAGCATAAATTATCGTCACAGAACATGGTTAAACACGCATGATAGGTGACGATCTGATTTTCGTCACAGGATCGTCACAGAGTGTGGCAAATGACAAAATTTTCAGTTTTTGTGACATAAATGAAACGTCATCTATCATAACATTTCTTGTAGTG
Organism: Eragrostis curvula; assembly: GCA_007726485.1. NCBI lineage: Eukaryota > Viridiplantae > Streptophyta > Magnoliopsida > Poales > Poaceae > Eragrostis > Eragrostis curvula. The sequence continues at coordinate 2,422,865 of RWGY01000051.1, read as the reverse complement.
CATGCATGCATGCTTCGGAAATTCTGCTCTTTGTTCACCGAATTGTGCATGCATGCTTAGGAAATTCTGCTCTTTGTTCACCGAATTGTGTGGGCCCGTGCTTAGAAATTATTAACGCCTCCCCGCATCATTGTGTTGCATGGGATCACTGAATTTATCTAAAATTTGTAGAGTGTTTTTCCAAAAGGCTTATAAGTAGACAAAATATAATTACATCAGGTTTTCTTATTTCAACAAAGTAAAGCACTGTATGGCCAGATGGGTGCGGCGGAGCGCGCCTATCCTCCTAGTAACCAGCAACGAGCATCATCGGTACGTATGTCAAACGTAGATTCATGCAGCCAGCTTGACTTGTCGCCAGAGCAAGTGCCATGCATGGCCGATCGACACCGGACATCGTCGACCTGCACGAGCTAGCTTAATTAAGTGATAATTTGATCACAGAAAGCCGAGGCAGCCACTTCCCTGGAGGCGGTGAAGCAGCGCCGCCCGGAGCCAGGCCTCGTCCTGCAGCGGGCCGGCCGGCACGTCGACGACGGCGTTCTGCACGGTGACCCCGCCGGCGCGGCACACGCACGCGTGCTGCAGCGGCAGGTCCATCTGCCGGAGCGCGTCCATGAGGCGCGCCGGGCCGTGGCGCGCCGCGCAGGTCAGCCGCAGCGCCGCCGCCTCCGGCCCCAGCATCCGCACCTCCAGCCCCAACGACGCCGCGGCGGCGGAGGGCGGCGGCGCTCCCGCCCCCACGCCGCCGGCGGCGTCCTGCTGCTGCTGCTTGGCCTCGGCCTCGAGCTCCTCGACGCGGCCGCGCAGCTCGGCGATGTATGCGGCGGCGTCGGCGAGGAGCGACGCCTTGTCCATCCGGGTCACCTTGGGGACGGCGGCGCGGAGGTCGCAGAACCGGCGGTTGAGCTTGTCGCGGCGCTGCCGCTCGGCCTCGACGTGGCTCACGACGTGGCCGTCGCCGCCGCCAGCCCGAGACGACCCGGGCTTCCGGCCCCGCCGCTTCGCCGCAGGCGCCGGCGCCGGCGGCTCGCCGGACATCTGCAGCAGGTCGGTGTTGTCGGCCGCGGCGCCATTGCCCCAGAGCGCGTCCAGGTCGTCATCGTCAGCCCCCACGCCCAGCCATTGGTCCGGGATCTCGCAGGACGCGAACTCGAGCGCCGTGGTGCTGCCGCCGGCGACAGTGAACAACAGCGAGGCCGGGGAGGACGGGTTGCCCAAAGGCCTGGGGTAGACGAGCTTATCCATGGCAACAACCACACTAGCTTCCTTAGGGAGGGTAGCCGTCTAAACCTAAAAACGGCAGCTTTTGTTGTGGTGGGGAGAGCATATTGCGCTACAATCACGGTGATTGACGGAGATATAGGCATTCCATTCCAGGTGGGGAATTGAACACTTGCAATTCCGTACCTGGAATAATGATCCTATTTACAATACTAACCTCGCGTGGCGACTTCATACAGCTTAGAATTAGATTCAAGTGAAACTGTTGGTTTCCTTGGGCCTCAGGTGAGATGATTCTGGAGATGTTATGTTATGCACTTGGATGGAAATCCGAGGTTTCTGAGGGTGTTCCGGCAGGAATTATGGTTCGTGGTGGGGATGAGCCGAGCCAATCGAAATGCATGCATGCCACAATTTTTTTTTTTTTTTTTTTTTTAGAAATTACACAGTACAACTCAGACACTCACAACGCACGCACACTCACCCCTATGAACGCACATACGCAAACCCTACCCCTATGAGCATCTTCGAAGACTGAGCCGGCAAATTCTCCAGATTCCCGAAGTCACCACTGGCGCCTCGTTGTCGACGGCCACGTCGCCTACCGCTGAAAGCATAAATGCCGTTAAATCCTGGAAAATTCACTCCCACCGGGAGACGAACCCAGGACCTCAAAGGTGTTACTCGGATGCCTTAACCGCTAAGCCAAGACCCCTTTCACCATGCATGCCACAAATTAGGGGTGTGTTTAGCAGAGCTTCGGCTTATTCTGAAAACAGTTTATTCTGTGGCTTATCTGTGAAAATAGTTTTTTTAACTCATTCTGGCTTATCTGTGAAAACAGCTTATCCTATCAAAGTGTTTGGCAAAACAGCTTATTCTGTCTTTTCTGAAAACAGTTTATCCTGCTAAAATGTCTCTAGTGCCTCTGTCCATTTAACATGGCTATACACGTGAATCCGATTGTTTCAGCTTACAAATAAAATGTTCCAAACATATAAACTATTTTCTGGCACATCATTTGGCATATACATATGATTTGAAAATGAAACAAATAATCTTGCCAAAAGCCCAAAATCCTAAACCCAAAATCTCACGCAGCCCAAGCCTAAAACACTGAGATATTAGCACGGTGGGCTTTATTGGCCCAACACAGAAATAGAACGTGAGGGAGAGATCGAACAAAAGGATGTTCGTGCTCCTCTGTTCCAGACGCCATGGATGAGCTCCAGGGGCTCTCAAATCCACAAGGGGAAAGGAAAGTAGGGCGGCTAGGAGTTAGGGGAATCAAAGGAGTAGGCTATGGTGCATCTAATTGAGGCATTAATTTGAGGAGGGGCCAAGGGAAACAGCGGCTGCGACGGGCACGGAGGGCGGCAGCCATGGCTATTCGGTTGTGTGGCTCGGGGGAGAAGGAGAGGGGGCGACTGAGCAGAATTGGGAGGTAGAGGGGACTGGGGTGGAGCTCACCTGGCGCACTGGGCGGCGACAGCGCACGAGCACGCGAGGCCGCATTGGGCAGCGGCCGCGTGAGGGCGTGCTGGCGGCGACCGAGACGGGTGGCAGCAACGCTGGGTGGCGCGAGGGCGACGAGCGAGGGGCGAATCGGAACAAGGAGGGATGTGTCAGAAAAATAAGCTGAATGAGCCACTATTTTCGGCTTCTGTTGCTAGTTCATTTTGCAGAAGCGTTTTTTTCCTTCAAAAGCTCGTAAGCGCTTCTTCTCAAGGATGTTTGGCACGACTTCTCTTCTTTTTTCTATAAGCTGGCAGTGAAGCTGCTCCAAAAACAGCTGCCAAACACACCCTAGAGCGCGTTATGATCATTCCACAATTGAGTCGGTACATGAATCATTTTCCCACACGTACGTCATGGTCCTATGAACAGAACCTATCTGCCTCGTCTGCCCCACACGAGTCGGACGAAAAGACTTTGTGTATCACAAGATCAGTTTAATGTGGCCGGTGAGGGATTGAGGCGCCACACATGTCACATCCCCGGCGCCGCTACCTTTGGGTGTAGCTTAGGCCGTGTTTGGATCCATAGGACTAACAAGTAGTCATGATTAAAAATTAGTTAATTAATTATTAGTTAATTAACAATTAGTTAGTTGCATATTTGGAGTTTTGACTAATTATTAGTCTAACCTACAAGAAAATATCTGTTCTGCCCTTGATTAATTGTTCGTCTATCTATATTTGAAAGGATAAGAGGGCAATATTGTCTTTTCATGTTTTGTTGCAATCGTTAGTCCTTATTAGTTGGGTTGGACTGACTAATAGGATTACTATTAGTTCCTTGATGGACTAACAATTAGTTCTACCTATTAGTTCCTCTGTTTGAAGTCTCATGGACTAAAAATTACTCAACTAACAATTAATCTCTTGAATCCTAACAGGTCTTAATTACCATATTTGTTTTGAAACTATTGGTAGCTCATGGCCCTGCTGAGCTGGTCCGTATCGCACCACTGCATGCACAGCCGGTTGCCCCGCGTACAGTGGCCGGAGCTCCAGTTCCCATGTGATCTCTGAACCAATGGCCACGGCCAGCCTCCCCGACGGCCGGTCCCAACGCCCAACGTGTTTCTGGCTTGTTCAGCAAAACGCGCACCTTTCTTCTACCTTCGGATTTGCTTGCGTACACGGTTCTGCCCGGCTGCAGCGCTTAGCCGCCGAGCTCCATCTCCGTTCTTTGTTGATAGAAAAATGGTAGCCCTTTTACAGTGCCCAATACCAGTGGTATTATACCAATGGTATCTCATAGGGCACTTCTGTAATTGGTACATATATTAACTAAATTAATTTAGTTTGTCATAAGGGAAAAACAATGCAATTATTCTTGGGGATCATCGTGGCTGCCGATCCCGTAATAGCAGCCCTACCCTACCGCCTGGAATATCTGGAACCAGCTGCTTCGGATCTGACTACAATTGTAGGAGCAACTCACCGTTCTTTTCTACTAGTATATTTACAACACCGAAATTCAAGGATTTGATTTATCCCGCGAAGGATCACATATTCTCAACCAATGATTGCCGAAGCAACAGTTCATCACTTGAACGAGCGTCAGGGACAGGCAGAGGACTTTTGCACGTACTAGATCTCGGTGATGCCCTTTTCTCCATCCCTCATCACCGGATCTCGGCGAGCGCCAGGAGGTAGATGACGTCCCAACGTCCGAGGAAGACCAAGAGGACGACGTGGAAGACAGCCACGGGCTCTACTCCTTCAGCCCCGCCAAAGGCCCCGCCGCCTTCAGGAATCAAAGCTCGACGTGGTCGACGACCAGCAGCTGTACCGCGTGCGCAATGCAGACGCTTGGTCCATGGTGTCGGACAGCCATGACCTGAAGCTTGCGCGGAATCCAATCACATACGGTTGTGCCCCTACCATCGCCGCTACCTCAACTTGAAGATCCGCCGCTGCTACGTAGCTGAACACGAATGACACAGATATGAAATGAACTTGATGACGGTTGTTCCATTAGGAAAAAGATTTCGCCAATTACAAGTTTGCCATTTAGTTTCTCTTTCCTAAAATGCCCTGGTATTATTGATACCACTTAAAAATACTAGTGGTACTAGAGATAGGAGAGGAAACAATCTGAGCCGTCGAATCATAAATACCACCAGATACTGGTAGTATTATTTAACTGGTATGAGGCACCGTAAAACTTCTCAAAAATGGACGATACCTAGAGACCTTCCTTCTGGATTTTGGCGCAAGTAAAGGAACAGAACTATCTTCTACCGTTAATATCTTGCTAACATTTACTATTGTTTATACAATATATCTTTCCTATTTAATTAATCAAGCTCCTAAGAAGTTCAAGCTTGAACTTCTTAAGAAGTTGCCCTCCTCTCGTTTCTTCAGAAATAAATATATGACCGTTAAAGGTCAAGCTAGAATGTTCATATATATCGTTTGAGTATTGTCAAAAAACAGTATCGTTGGACTAATGTCCGGTGCACAAATTGTCCTAACATGTCTGAGCCTTCTTTAATTTTCAAGAAATGAAATAGGAAAAAATAAATGACGTGACATCGATCCATGTCAGTGAACAAAATAGTTAACTCGACTTAAAGTTGTCATATGCTTTGAGTAGTTCGTAAGGGCATAAGAGCCTGAAAGAGGAAGTATTACCAGCTGCCAAATTTGAGAAGAAAGAGACACACTTGCAACTCTTTTAATAACAGTTTTACTTTTACAAATATCTACTTGTACACTTGAAATTTGAGAATGGTGTGGGTAATTATTCGTTGATTCCAGAATACTTAAATTTACTAGATTTTTACATAAATTAAATCAATAGAGAGTGCTGGTCGAAACTAGCTTCAGTAATTGCATCATGCGAATGTCCAACTCATTTGTGGGCGGAGAGGGGGTTCTATGAAGAAAGCCAATGGTGTATACAGCTCAAGCAAGAGATAACCTCAGTAAGTAACATGAGAAGCTCAAGAAACGCGTGCGGAAGAGTATTGTTGCAAAAAATTGATATAATAGTGTATTCCGTAGAAAGGTCAACTAGCTAACAAAAGAGAAAACAGTATCATCTGTCACCTCGCACGGATCGCGGCACTTTCGATCTAACTGTTGGGGAGCGTGCATGCCTTTCTTGTACTGCATGGGCTTGCCTTCCGTGGTTAGACATCTTTCGTATTGTTTACAGTGAACTTCTTGTAAGCTGAGTAGTACTGAAAGAGTTCACACAGCGGCATATCGCTCGTGGTTCTTTTGCAGCTGGATTTGATGTTCTTATCACACACATGACCGTGACCTATGCGGTGGGAACGCGGTGGTGATCGAGGTATGCAATGATGTGGCCTTCATGACACAGTGCTTGTGAGATGTAAATCTTGTTACTACCTCCGGTTTTTTATATGACGTTGGTTATTTCAAATTTGAGCTAACCAACTGTAACACCCCAAATATTTGACAAATTTGGAGGCTACTATAAAACAACTAAAACCTACTAAGTATAGAAATTATTCAAAATTCCAACAGAGCCTCCTTTGTATTTCCAATTACCCGCGGGCATACAACAGCATAAATAAGCATAATTATAATAGATAAGCAATATCCGACCATCACCACCATTAGTCCATACGACCATATCAACCACCGAACAATAACCAATAATCTAGCAAACTAATATAGAAGCTAAGTAAAAGTAAATGTGTGTGTGTTCAAATAATGTTCTATTTCCCCTCCGAAGATGCATGCTTTGATCATCAAGTACCTAAAAACCAAATAAACACAAGAGTGAGTAAAAACACTCAGCAAGTACAATTTGGAACTAGAAGTACAAATACCAAGATGAAGAACAATGGGAAACCAGAATCAAAGGAACCTTATCTTGGAAACAATAATGAAACAGTAGTTTCCGTCTGAAACGGACAGCACTTGAATACATCCTTACCATTTACCGGTAAAACCGAGCAAATGGGACCAACACTTACTCACAGGAACTTGAATATAAGAACCAAATTGCACAACCGGGGTTATACAAACCCCGGCGCTTGAATAATATGAAAAGGAACACATGAACCTTGAATATTCGACAAAAGAATAGAAATCTTGAAGCCAAAATCATATGAAGTGAAAAACATCGAATGAAGCACATCGAAAGAGAATATAGAACCAGCAGTCAAATTCACATAACAAAGAAGTTCGTCATTGCACTTGCCTTAACCTCGGCGAAACATTGACGACACGTCCTTAACACGGAGCTTTCAAGACCTGTTGAGTTAAAGCTACTCTTAGGAGCTATTTTGATGCACAAACAACCTATTTATCGGAACATCGAAACCATTCTCTTATCCAAGCAAAAATAAGCTTATTCATCAATTAATTGAAATTCATAACTGAACTGCTAACTGTTCTACCCATAACTTTCAAATTTCCTAAGCTAATGTTACAAATGAATACATTCTGAGAATCTACAGAGAATTTCCTACAACTTTCCTAATAGCAAGTTCTGCTGCAAAATTCGCAATTGGGCCGAAAATAATTAAGTATGAAACTGCACAGATTAGGAAATCTTTAGACAGTAGTACTAAAAATTCGTTTTCTCCCTAACCACTTATCAGAATCGTATGAGACCAGCGCAGTTGGAAAGATAAAAACAGTATCTACAACTTTCCTTATTGGCCGATGATCAGAATCCGAACCAATTAATACCAGATTTAGGATTAATCCGACTGTCAGAACTCATGCGACATGTGACGACGATTCTGACAAAATAAACTCATCTATGAACAGCTAGGGACTTCTTAGGATTAAACCTGGTCACAAGAAACTCCGATTTGCAAGTAAACTTCCCAATTCCACGAATTTCCCCTTCATGAATTCATTCGAAGTCGGAATCTCGCGTATGAGTAGTCAAATGGACTCGTTTCGACGAGCTCTACGCATCTACGGTTTCCGATCGTCCATCCGAGTAACGGTTCAAAAGTCAAATTTTGGTCAACTTCGGGAGTCTTTTTGATTTACTATTTATTTTGTGTTAAAAAACTTGGGATATTACACCAACGTCATATAAAAAAGTATGGCGAGTCTTATTTAACTGGTGTGTGGTGTGATGCCGGTCACGGTAGAAATCCCTTGTTCGTATGATGATGTGTACGCACGTCATTTTCCTCCTTAAAGGTACAGTGTTACTTGAGTCTTTGGCATCTCTTTTTGCAAGATCATACATTATAACGTGTCATTCGGATCCATGGATATTAATCTCTTTGTTGCGGTTTTGGCCGAAGGGGCAAGACTTGGAAATTATAGATTGTTTGGTTCATGTTGTGCCGTAAGATAGACTTGGAAATTATAGTGTTTGGTTGAAATTATAGTAGGTCGTTTGAAAATTATAGATTGTGGTAAGTATTACCAGCTACCAACACCAAGAATATAGTGTCTTTCTTCATAAAACACAAAGGAATGTTAACTACAGCATTACAATTAGAAGAAGAGATATGCTTGCAACTTCATGTACCAAAAGTTGTACAAATAAATACCTTGTCTGTACACTCGAAAATGACATGGGCAATTAGTTAATGCAAAAATACTTTAATTTTACAAGGTTTTATACATAAACTAAATCAATACATAGTGGTAGTCGACACTAGCTAGTATACTAGTGAATCATTTGAATGTCCAACGCCCCACTCATTTGGGGGCAGGGAGGAGGGAGCTAGGGTACTATGAGGAAGAAAGCCAATGGTGTATACAGCTCAAGCAAGAAATAACCTTAGAAAGCAACATGAGAAGCTCAAGAAAAACGCATGCAGTCAACAAAACAGATATAATATTATATCCATTTGTGAATAATACTATTATACACCCGTACGTTTCTGGTTTGAGAGAAGGTAAACGAACAAAACGGGTAACAGTATCAGCTGGAGCGACATCTTGTCTTGCTGCTGAGGGACCACTTTAATAGCTCGGAAAACAAACTAAACAAGAAATAAGCTGTGGTCTCTAGCTAGCAAAACCTACATGCATCAACATCAATGCATCATGCTGGGAGCTAGTGGTCACCCCGCACTGATCAGGTCCTTTCGATCTAACTGTTGTGTTAAAGAGCTTGCACGAAATGCCTTTCTTGTGCTCCATGAGGTTGGGGTTCCTAAGAAAAAAATAATCTTGTAATATGGCAACATGAGTCTATTCAAAGAGATCGCATTGGCGTATCTCTCTAGCTAGCTCTCACATTCTTATCACACAAGCGAAAGGACGTATAGCCTAGTGATTACAAAAGACTTAGTAGCATCTCAGGTCTTAAGTTTGACTTTCGTGAAAGCGGATTTTTTAGATTTAACGGCTTTGTGCTTTCAGTGATAGGCGACGTTCCAGTCGACAATGAGATATTAGTGGTGTTTCATCAATCTCGAGGATTTGCTGGTTCAGTTTTTGAAGATGCTCATAAGGGTAGAGTTTGCGTACGCCCATTCATAGAGTGAATGTGTGTGTTATGAATGTTTGAATTGTACTGTATAATGGTAATAAAAAATGACGTTGTTATCACACAAGCATCGTCCTTATCACGCATAAGCATGAGCACGACGCCGCGAGACACGTTCCTTTCACGCGTGGGCATCGTCGTCGTCTTCTTAATGTAAGTCAGGTGTCCATCACTGATGACCGCTACTGCAGAGACTGCAGTCAAGCAAGGACAACGCGAATCCCTGGAGAGATTGCGTTGCTGCAAAAGTCCCTTTTAGAAAAGAAATTGGAGTCGTCCAGAAAAAGAAGAAGGTGAAAAACGCGCATGGCCTAGCCCAGGACATGCCAAAGTAGAAAGTTTTGGAATTTTGACTTTATCTTCCGGCCTCCGTACGATCGAGCAGCTTAGCGGATCGTGCTCGGCAGCTCGGCCAAAGCTTCAGATAATCAGAGCACTCTGGTTTTCCAGACAGAGGACGAAGGGAAACCTGGACTGCTTCCTTTAGAGCTTCAGACATCGCTTCGTCGATAGCGTAATTTTCTACATCCTATTTAGCAAAGAAATCAGCGATCGGCACATCTAATTGGCAGCATGGTCCCTCGCAAAAATAAATAAATAAAAAATGGCAGCATGGTCGGTGCTGCACCAGACTGGAGAGTTTAGCTCCCACCATCCCGCGGACGACGACGACGACCATGCGTCATCGACCATGCGTCTCCTCTACACGTTGCGAGCATGGCATCCAGTAGGCTGGCCCAGCATCCGAGTGACGATGGGCTCCGAGTAAATAGACTGGGCCGCCTCGGCCAGCCTGACGCCCAACTGGATCATAGTTGTTCCCCTCAAAAAAAAAAAAAAAAAAAAAAAAAAAAAGAAAAAGAAAACTGGATCATAGTTGTTACTTTGGAAGATAACTTTTCTTTAAAAAAGTTTACTTAGAGCATCTCCAACCAATTCCCGAAACTTGGGCTTAAAAAAAAAACAACTCCCAAAACTTGTTCTCAAAATCATTTTCTGGGTAGTGAAGGTAAAAAACGCTTCTCCAAGAGCTCGTAATAATCACTCTTAAATATCGAGAGTTGCCGATCAAAGCAGCTCAAGTGGTTAGATTTGACAACCTCTCCCTACATATCAGCTCTGTAACATCCCAAATTTTCAAAGCCATTAAAAAGGAATAAAAATCACTCTAAATTTAAATTTTTCTCCCACTCTTACATTTCCATGAATTTTTAAAACAAAATACACTAAATAAATTCAAATCTAGTTAGAATATGAAATTTTCTAAATATTAAAAACTAGTGCTCAAGTGTTTGCTTTCATTAAAATTCACTAAAAGTTTGAACTTTTGAATTTACAACAAATTAAAATAAATGCATGATTCAGATCTCTAGCAAATTCACCTTGAATTCAAAAAGTTTTGATTTTGAAATCTTGCAAAAAGTTCATCATGTGCATTTCTGGTTTTATTTGAATTTATTTAGCTTAGTTGTTTGGTTTTTATTCTTGTTTGAATTTGAAATCCATTCAAATTTGTTCCAACTCAAATCCGAGGAAAAAGAAAACCTTTTTCCTAATTCCTGACCCATCTCGGGCCGAATCCATCCCCCGGCCCAGTCCACTCATCCCTCTCCTCTTTTCTTTTCCTCTCCCACGCCAGCCCGCCATAGGCCCAACAGCAGCCCAGTCCAGCCCAGCCTCCTCCACCTCTTCTCCCCCTGGACTCACTGACGAGCGGGCCCCGTTCGTCAGCCTCTTCTCCCTCCTCCAGCCAGCGCAGGGGCGCCCATGCCGTCGCCATGTGAAGCTCACCGGCTCGACGTCACCGCCACGTGAGCCTCGCCCCGTTCCATCCCATCGACGCCGCTGTAGCCATCCCGAACCGTCGTCACCAGCATGGCTGCCCATCCCCTGCCATCGCGTCGCGTCGCCAACTGCCCCGACGACCGACGACCACGACCGAAGACCGGCGACCAAACTTGACTGCCCCTCCCGGCCTCCCTCTCTCTCATCTCGCACATAAAACGACGCGCAACACTCCTCCCCTCCTTTCCCCACTCACAGCTCCCCACTCCGGTCGCCATCGAGCTCGAATCGAGCTTTTTCCCCTTTTCTTCTCCCTCGCTGGCCGCCGCCAAATCTGCCCTCCGCAGCAAGCCACGCGTCTCCACGACCCTTCACCGAGCTCCGCGTCGACGCACTGCCCCTCTGGAACCCTTCCCCGTCGAGCCTTGAGCCACAGACGCGCGAGCGCGCCGCTCCGCCGCGCGCCGCCGCACGCCGCCGCGCGAGCTCGACGCCGGCCATCTTCCCGGCCGCGTCCCGGTCATCACGCGCGCGCACCACCTCCGTCACGTTGCCGCGCACCTCTTCGACCCCCGCGAAGACGACACGCAGCTCGCCCTTCCCCTCTCCACCTCGCGCCGCCGCCGCGCGTTGCGGTCCTCCTCGTCGCCACGCGTCTCTGCCTCCTCCCTCGACGACGTAAGGACGTCAAGCTCAGCGACGACGTGCCGCCCCTTCTGGACCCCTTCTCCGCCTTGCTCCGCCATCAGGGGTCCTTCCGCGACGAGCGTCACCGCCGTGCCACGCCTCACGACGCCGCAGATGCATCCCGGTCGCCGCACGTCATCAAGAAGCCCCTCCGTGAGTTCGCCTCCTCCTCCTCTTGCTCCTCGTTCAAACGCCATTGAATTTGGCCCACCGGAGCGTCGGAACGGCCGCTTCGGCGAGGTCTGGCCATGGCGCCGCCGCGCGTGATGCCGCCGGCCACTGCGCACCGCCGCCCTTCGCTCTGAGCCGCTCAAACCAAAATCAACGGCCAGGATTACATACCCCTTCGGGTTATGTAATCGGTCCACCGTGGACTCGTGGACCACGGCCCCCGACCGGTTCACGACTCTCGTGGACATGGTCCACGGCTTTTCCAGTAGGAAAATAAACCTGGAAATTCTAGAAAATCCCAGCCCCTGTACATTTACAGTTAACCCCCTGATCTTTTGCATAATCCTGTTTAGGTCCTGTCTTTTTACAGAAACAACCTTATACTTCTCTGTAATTATCTTTTAGCCCCTGTCTTTTTACACCGAGGCCCCTAATCTTTCTGTAATTACATTTCAGTCCCTATAACCTTTCTGTTATTCCAAATATGCCCTTGGTATATTTCTGTAATTGCAAATATACCCTTAGAACCTTTAAACCATCATATCTTCCTAACTGTAGCTCCGTTTTGAGCGATTCTTGCGCTCTCGCGTTCGTAGAAATGCGTAGTACCCTTTGGTACCGAAATTGGAGCACTTGAACAGACCTACCAGCCATCAATGTCCAAAATCTCATGTTCATAAATCATACACCGTCGCTCTCGCATGTCACAAATGCTCGTTCACGATTTAACGTGAACCTAACCAATCTCGTTGTGCCATTTCACTTCAGGACCTAATACCCTAAACCCCATATAGACAAATCATATTGCATCGGTCTCGTTTGTCGTAATGCTCTTTCACCTTTTAGCGACAGAACTAATCGATCTTGTCGTATCGCTTGCTTCAAAACCTAATACCTTGTGTCGCAACTCAACTCCAAGCCTTACCTGTCTCAACCATCGCTTAATACCTCTTAATGTAGCCACAACCTCCGCCAAGCTCTACTAATTTATCGCTCCTATTTATATATGATCTTTCATTTGAACTTATTGGATTTTATTGTTTATTTCTATGTTAATTGCTAGTTGATCTTAATTGATTGATCCTTGTATTTTAACTGCAACTGTTCGTTCATACCATGCTTGATCACGTGCACCAACCATCGTCTTGCACTTAGCTAATGACAAATAATTAGTAGCTTAATCTTAGTAATTAATCAATTTAGCAAGTAATTAATAGCTAATTACCATTAGTTAATACCTTAATGTAAGTAAGTAATTAAAGTGACACACCTTGCACTTGTACATTTGTTGCATGAACCTTTATATAGGTTACGACCTATATAAAGACTTAGTGTTGCAAGTGTGCGAAAGACACATACACACGCCATTTCTACCTACACCCATAAGCATGCACTTATCATGGTTTAGCATCTCTCATACATATCAAAAGCCCTAGTGCTCATGCATTATCCCTAATAGCCGCATAGGATAATAGAACCCTCCTAAAAGTAGAACTTGTTGCATCATACATGATTTGTGCCTTTTGTCGTTCTTCGTTGTTTTATCGGTTCTTATTGGAGTTAATTGGATCTTATATGGTTCTTCTCGGTCTTATTTCCTTTTGCGGTAGTTTGTTTATACGGTATATTTCTATGCGCTAGCTTACGTGAGATTCGAGGAAGATCCAGAAGACACAAGCTTCAAGGGCGAGCCGAATGATCCAAGTCCAAGGGTGGGTCAGAAGATACAAGCTTCTGGGAAGGAATTCGAAGACCCGAATTACGAGGACGTGAAGAAGAAGATTATTTAGTGAAGGCAAGCTCTACTTCTCCTTGATCATGATTGAACCTACTGTTTTCGCAATGCACCTATAGAGCCTACTCTAGTATTAAGCATCACTTGTTATTTTACTGCTTGTGTAGCTATGGTTCTACTTGCTTATTGATATTGATGTCTGTTACTTAGACGTTAATATCTGAATCCTTGCTTACCCTTGTTTACCTGTTACCTTGATAACCCTAGGATAGTTCCATCATGTCTACGATGGCACTTTTATCTTGCTACTAGAAATGCTTAGGACCCCTGCAATGTTTCTACATTGCTACACCTTACTCACATATATGTTTTACGACTGTGTTAAATGAGTTTGGTGGTGTGTGTGATATATTGGGGTTGGGAGTAGCACAACTGTGTTAGGTGATGATGATGGTGGTGACTGTGATGATGGGATGGGTTGGATTGCGGGCAAGACCACTAGTGGATTGTTGTTGGTGTTATAGACCCCTAGTGTGGGATATGTTGCTTGCCCGGCCATATAAGGACCGGTTCTGACGCCTGTTAACATAATGATTCTCGTACAACCACGGAACCCCTTATGGGGAGGACTTACCCTACCTTCTTGGTACTCTTGCAAATGCCATCTGGAGGCCAGTCGAGGCGACGAAAGCTCAGGAAAAGGACATGGAAAACGTATCTATGATCCGGCTCGCGGAACCCGCTATAGGTTATGGGAGTGCCGTCTGTCCTGGTATGTGTTACAGGATCCTGCTATGTGTTACAGGA
>RWGY01000051.1:2382015-2407500 GCA_007726485.1 Eragrostis curvula | reverse complement strand
ATATCGCTCGATCAGTTGCGGCGGCTCGGCAAGGCGCAGTCGACAAGGACTTGACGCATGGATTGAGCATCAACGTCCGACGGTGGCGTTCCAACTGCAAGTGATGGTATACACTCCTCCATCGGATCGAACTGCAAGTCAGCCGGCGGCCGCTGCGACCTAATGGCTGCCTAGAGGGACGCGCGTATACATATATAGTCTGTTATTTTGCGTGACAACTTCATTGAAATGGACATAACGTCTCAAAAGTATCTAGAAAAAGCAGACGGAATCGACAAAGCTGACTGCAAAGAAACAATCTGATGTCAGTGTGGAACAATAGCCGACAGTATATAGGGGAGAAGCTAATTGAAACGCATGCAACAAGCAAACCTATTGTTGGACATGATCAATCTGATGATCGTTTTTTGACATGATCAATCGGATGATCTGATTTGGACACTAAAAGATGAACATCCTTGATAGAAAGAGATATAGCGCCCCATGTCGGATTACAATCTCTAAGGTATGCTCTTGTAAGAAAATGAAAATGCGAAAGGCTAATATTCAAAGTTATTGGTGTCCATATAGTTATTCAAAGTTATCGATGTGTCCTTGGTAGCCACGTGAACTTTGACACAACAAGAATGGTGGACGCGACGTTAACCTGAAATTTGCCGGCACAAACTCCTTGTGAATTTGCTACAGTGTTGGTGGCCATTACATGTGCTTCGATCAAATAATCAGGCCATTTATATGTACTTCGTTTATCTCAAAACAAAATTACTTTTACAGTCAGTCTAACTCAAACTAAATTAAGTTTGACCAATTTATATATATAGAAGAGTACCAACAAGCTGTTTCAAGTGCAACCAGAGCGCAAAATGCAACAACAGCACAGTTGCTGTTTGTCAATTCATACTCTAAAAGGAAAAACTACCCAATTTTGTTCTCTAAAGTATGCATTTGAAAAAGTTTACACATGCTCATTTTAATGACTCTCTGGTGGTGTTGTGTCTACGGCTCTATGAGCTTTTAAGTACTATTTTGCCCGATGTACTATGATAACTAGTGCATGCGTGAGCAGATGGGCTCATGACTAATTACACACGCATCTAGACAACTAAGCTAATATATACTAGTATATACATGTGTAACTGTAAAATCATAAAGTTAAACTAGTGCATGGAGCAATTGCATGTACTCCGGGTAGGGCCGTATAGTAGCGCACCCACCTACTTGTCCCATAGCATAATAGACATTGGTTTTTATGGGAGCCGTACAGTACAACTCCTATTGACAAGAACACAAGATCATGACTGTGGTGGTGGACTTGACACGCGCAATCCTTGTCCATGGGAAAACGCCTAAAAAAGGGAGTTCATGGATTTGATGTGTATGCACAGTGGTGCTCCACTCCGGTTACTCCAAGTCTGGGGTTTAACTTTTGACTCGTTGATCATCCTAAACCTCCTTGGAAGGTATAATCGGAAAGTGTGTGTCAGGCCCAGGCCCATCTAAGAAGATAAATCCTTCATAGGTTTTGCCTGACCTCCCGCAGCCACATCACCTGAAATATTTCTACCCTACGATCGTTCTCACGCAGGCCTTGCGATGTTGCCATTTGTCCTAGGTTTTTTTCAACCATACCCTGACGAATTCTGACTTTGGGAGGCTGCACTTGCTCCTCCGGTGACTTGCATCTGTCCTCAGTTTTTTCAACCATACCCTGACGAATGCTGACTTTGGGAGAGTGCATTTGCTCTCCATGGTTGACTTAGTAGAGTGCACTTGCTCTCCATAGTTGAATGTTTCTGTGAGTGGAAGAGCTCAACTACATTTTCAACAGCTTGCTGTGCTTTCTTGACTTTTGTGTGAGTGGAAAGGATCAGCGTGCTTGACTATTTCATGTTGATGATCTATATATTGCCTCCCGGACTTGCTCCTTCCTCCTCATCCCTTGCTTTCGCTTCTCTGTTCTTGTTTGCTCCTCTTTCTTTGTTGTCATTTGTTCCTGCTGGTTTGTCAATTTGTTTGACAAATTCAGATGGCTACTCTGGTTTTTCAACTGCTCGCCATGGTTTCCTGACTTGGTACGAGTGGGATAGCTCAACATTGTTGACTACTTCGGCTCGAATCCTTTCCAATGAGCCATATCTTGCCTGCTCTCATGCTCTTTCCAGGCTCATTGCTTGCTTTTGCTTCTTCGTTGCACCCTGCTCTTTGAATTCCTGCGTGCGAGCATGCCATCCCCGTCTCCCTTCGTGAGCTGGTCCAGCAGCGGCGAGCCGGCACTGTCCTTGTCAACGTCCAGCATGGACAGGTCGGACGGTGCGAGGACGAGGGGCACGACACTGCTGGCATCGGTGACCACGACGATGTGGCCGTCTCCCCGGACGCGGCCCGCGAGGGCGAGGAAGAGGGCGAGCGCAGCCTCGGACGCGTGCGGGAGGAGAGGGGGTCGTCGAGCGGCTCGGGAGGCATGAAGAAGCGGAGCATGCAGAAGGCGACGTCGAGCACGTTGCGGTCTGCGTCGAGGCCGATTTCTATTGGTAATTCTTTTTATACGTTTTGTTGATGCTTTTGCCTTCTTTTTTCTTCTTTGGTATGTATGAATGGCTACCAACTCTCTGTGTGTACTGTGTAGCCGACCCTCACGAAGAGGAAGGAGATGATGTAGCGGCTGTATAGGTGATTGCAGGTAATTGTTTTTCATTGATTTTAATGTTTACTGGTTTTTTAGGTGTTGTGTGACGAACGGTGTGGAGCGGACGACGCCGGTGCCCTTGAGCGCGGCTGAGGGCCCGAGGAGGAGCGTGCTGGTGCTGTTGGTGTCCTGGAACAGCGTGAGACAGTAGGAGAAGCGGCCCGCGCCGAGCTGCGACACGAGAGACAGGCTTCCCCGGCCGAGCCCGACGAGCCCGGCCGAGCCGTTCCAGTCATCGCTGCTGGCGTTGCTGCACCCGAAGGCGATCCCCGGGACACGGGCCTGGTCGGCCGGGGCGGACCCGAACGTGAACGTCTCCATGCTCTGGACGCCCGCCATCCACTGTGTCCAGATGAGGTCACTGCCTGTGTCGGCGATGGCAGGGTACGACAGCATTGGCATGCCGATGTACAGCGTCATCAGGTACTCCCCGCCGTTGGGCAGGTCCTTCCGGGTGCGCGCGGACACCATGGTGGCACCGTCGGACGCCGCAAGCTGTCAGGCCGTTTCCCGGTGGATGTCGCGGCGTTGCTGACGGCGGCGAGTTGCCTGAGCAAGCCTTTGATAAGGTTCCTGGTGACGGGAAGACGGATATGCGTCCTGATAAGCTTATGTCCAGGTCTTCTACTGCTATCACTGGCAGTGAGCATGATGCTATCAAGAAGGGGGGCTGGTCCTTTGAAGAAGGCGAAGTAGTGATCTCTGATCGGGTCGTTTGCCATCCAATGAAGATGTGGTACATCAAGGTGTGTTTTAGATGTTGTTATGAATCCAATAATGCCGTGGATACATGATTATGTTATTTGAGTGTTAGTTTGAATAAAATAGGATTCGTGTTGTGTAATCCTGGTGTCTCGGCCTTTGGCTGCCGTGTATTTTGAAATCGTCATGGAGTATAATAAAAAAATAACTCCGTTTGTTCCATCTTGTTAATAAAGAAAGGAAAATTTGTTTTCATTAATTTGATTGGTGTTAATTATTGCAATATATGTATTGTGCATTATTGGTTCCAATAAGATTTTTTTTTTTTGGCGTCTGGGTGCCTGCATGATGTCGAATGTGCTGGATTTCACGTTGCCATTGTCGGAGGGCCTACAGTAATGGCTTGGCCATTGTCGTTGGCATGTGAGCCTTTTTTTTTTTATTGGCGCCTGTGTGTCTGTCTGTTATCGGTGGGCCGTAGTGCCGCGTTGCCGTTTCGAACGGCCTACAGTAAATGTAAAAATACAGGTTAAGGGCAGTTTGTCAGTGGAAGTTTTAGGCAGTTTCTTCATTGCAAAAATCACACTATTTCAGTGAGAAAGTGCAGTTCAAAGTGTCACGAGCGCAGATTGCAAAGTTCAGTTTTACCATCAAGAGTTTCAGAGTTAGTGTATAGGTCCTGCCATGCAAGCCGATTGTAATCAGAGGTTGTGAGTGCATATCCTTGTGCTACAATCCTAATAGAAGAAGGTTGAAGTCAAGAGAGCAATGCATCAACTCAGATTTAAAATGCTCAATAAAGTGCACTTCAGTTTGCACGAGTCAGATTATTCAGAGTGCAGTCAGTGGGAGAAAGATGTTGTGCAGATGTCGTCTTCGTGTAGCCATACTACAGTCAGAGATTGCTAGCACTTGAGAATTTAAAGTTCAGAGGGCAGTTCGACAGGACAAATCCAGAGTAGCTCAGTAATTGCAAATTTCAGAGATGGACCCCCAGTAGCATAACATGTAAAAATCATATAGCAGTTTGTCAGTGCAAATGAAGAGTGAATCTTCAGAGAAAAAAATCAGAACATTTAGTAGAAAAAAATCATAGAGCAGTTTTAGATGTCGGTTATGAGCGAGTTCAGTTTTAGATGTCGAAATGCCATTAAGTGACAAGCTCGACGTTGTAGCAAGGTGAAAGTGGCAGCAATATAAGGTCAACCAATGTGCATACAGGATGACTGGTCAGTGTGCGCGTTACTGGGTTGATATCTGACATGCGCTGCAAATTACGTACATTGCGGTGTCCTTTGGTTACATGTGTTGTTTTGGGTCGTCACCCTGATGATTTGTCTTGTCAACAAATTATGGCACATGTGGCATCTGGCACACGCTATGGCCGCGTGTGTTTTGCTTCTTCTCCAAGGACTTTATGCTATGTGGACCGATGTGTTGAACTGGCATTGTTGGTGTATTTGTATGGATGTGGGTTGGGACAAAGTCAAGTCGCGATTTATTCTTGCAATCAATGTATGAACTGAGGATGAGTTTCTTCTTGTTGACATTGCTTTCAATTGTTTTCGTTGATTATTTGACGTTGCTTTCAATTGCTTTCATTGACTCTCCTATGTCAGAGTTCAAAAGGTATTGGTCAACCTATGGCGTGCCTTCAATTGACCTATCGTGCTGCCTTATCTGTTGTTCCTTGGTGTTGTGACAGATAGGGGCGCTTGTGAGGTGCACCTGGAATGAAGTCGGGATCGACACAAGCCATGATCAAGAAAACAGGATGGAAATTGTGCTAAGTAATTTGAAGGAGGTAGGCGATGCGTTTGCAAGCAGCAACCCCGGGTTTTAAATAGCACTCGCTGAGTATCTAGAAAAATGACACGTCTCTAAGACACCGAGCAAGCAATAGCCGTGTTCTTTTCGCTCGACGAGGAGGAGAGCTCGCGGGCAGGCCAAGCCACCGTTAGACCATATCTAAAACTCGTGTGACGTCGCTGAGCTCAGCGCGGTGCCTGTCATCGTGAAGCTCCTCATCAACTTGACAAGGGCATAAGCGAGAAGGCCCTCACGGCGCTGGACGGCGTCTTGCGCCGGCGTCGGCGGGCACGCGCTGGCGGTGGCGGTGCCGATGCTCATCAAGAAGATGTTCCGCGTGTCCAACATGGCCATGGAGTTTGACATCTCCGTGCGGACGACGCCGCCATGTCGCGCCGAGGCGCTGCGCGTGGGTGCGTTCCAAAAGCTGCTGCCGCTGATCTAGGTCGAATGTGGCAGCGTCAACAAGGAGTGCGCCAGTGAACTGCTCAACGGCTCCAGAGCCAGCGTCAAGTGCATCGAGACCGTAGACATCAAGAGGCCATTTTGATCGGCTTAGATAGGGAGAAAAATTCAGAAATGTGTAAAGCGTACTTCACCATACAAAACATGAGGCTCCTCAAATGTCAATGATGACAACCATGAACAGAGAGTTGAATATCTTTGCTGTTCATCCAAGCAGGCCCAGGATTTCAAAATTTGCAGTTGGTTGAATAGGTCGCTTTTGGATGCCTTTCTCTGTTTTATGCGGGGTCCTGCCATCTAGATGTTTGACATGCATGGCTTCCTCCATCTGACATGAGTCTTCTGAAATCTGACGCCCCATGAGACTATGCTCATTGTGTCAGATTTGACCTTTGTGTTCCTTGGTTGAATGGTTCTTGGTCAGCAGTATCATGCGCGCGTCAATTGATTTCCTAGGCGTTACATTGCCACGTTCGCTTACACGAAACGAGCACCTCTAGGGGTGATAAATTGGCTCTATTCTCATTTTTTGACATTAAAAGGTAACAAAATCGCAGAAAAATTGGAGCCACTGTTAATCTTAGGGATGAAAAATTGATGGATTTGAGGGCAATACATCTGTCAAGGGATAGATGGATAGACCCTCTTTTAATTTCGACTAGGACTTGTTGATTTTTACTAGAATGATATATGTAGGTTCTCACCAATGATTTGACTAATCAAACTAATGCTTCGTGCCAAGAATTGATATGAACGGAAGGAAGTATATGTACTGCCTTCATCCCAAAATAAATGTCACATTAAAAGTGATCCAAGTTAATCATTTTATGTTTAACTAAGCTCATAGAGAATAATACAAATATTTATAACATGAAAGTTAGTATCATTTGCTCGACCATGAGTTGTATTTTCATAGTTTATTTATTAGCTCCATCATGAATTATAGTTTCATAACTTACTTATTGATGTGCCACATGTCACGATTTTCCTCTAAAAGTTTAGTCAAATTTAATATAATATATTATCACAAAATTAATTTTATTTAACTTTGGTTAGCTTTTAAGTGAATTAATGTGGGCACTACCAACCCGTTTATCAACGAACATTCTACCAACCTGTGGCAACAAACTGACTCATATACTGTTGTATGTTCCCTCCAATTTTGCAAACTATGACCAATCGGCCCGTCTTGAACGATCCGCGATCCTTAACAACTACTTCCTTCCATATTTAAGCTATCTATCATGCCTCGTGCTAACTCTAGCATCCAGCTGATACCGAACTCAAACGAGAGACAGGCGCGCCAGGGGCGCGCCGCAGCGTCTAGTTTCATATTATTTTGACTGCGACGAGCATCAACCTCAGACTACTATATTCGGGCTCAGTGGTTAGACATAATTTTCATTGGGTTTAATTAATCACATATAAACGTGATGCGGGAAGTAGCGCATGTGTGATCTAGGTGTTGATCCAGGAACACGGGTCAAATTGGACAATGCAAGCAGCAAGTATGAAGCTACACATGCTGAATATAGCTACCCCTGTTCATCAGTTAGGCGACACATTGTAAATTGTAACAGTTAGTTTGTGTGGTGCATGCACATTTGCTAATTTACATCAATCCATTTCTATTTCACCATTTTGACTATTAGCTTGAGGTCTTGTCTTTTCCCCCTTTTTCCTTTCTTTCGGGTAATACGAAAAATTTGGCGCAACACAAACCGGTGAGGATCTTATGCCCATCGCCATCATAAGAATTTCATCCCTCGCAAACCAAAAGTAAACAACCATAAGCATATATAGTTCCATGACAAAGTATATACTCTAACTCTACATAACACGTTAAAGTTCAGAATGATACAACAGTATGACACACAAAATCTGCATATACTATTCCCGAACAGGCAGACAAAGTATATACATGATGTTTAAATCCTCTAGAAGATATAGATGTGACAATGTAGTATTCATATGATGTTAACTGCATGCTACATCAATTAGTTGGCTTCCTAAATCGATACCACATCGAGCATTGTCATTAATTGGACTCTTACTGATAGTCATACTTTACTTAGACTATGTACTGTATATGGATAAGGTACATCTTATAGTACGTGCGCTGCCTTACGTATACAATATCGCTTTACACTATTTGCAAGCTGGTATTTCAAAGTATCTCGGTTCATACAATATTGAGCATTTTGTAGGAAAAAATAAAGAAAGCACGGTTTTGGCTGAATAGAGTTATATGTGTCGTCACCCGATTGAACGGGGTATTCGGCAGATATTTGGATCGTGGGAGCAACGTGGTTGGCGAGATCAATCTAAGAACACGCAGAGGGTTTGTACTGGTTCAGTCCTCCCGAAGGATAAAAACCCTACGTCCAGTGTGGTTCTTGTATAATGTGGCAGCTTTGCGCTAGGGTTTCGCAAGGTGCTAGATAGTTTTCCCCGTAGGGGTTACATGAGTATTTATAGGTCCTTTACCGTCTATCAGAGTCCTTCCTAATTACAGTACTCCTTCTCCGTATCCAACAAGGAGATCGTATCTTTCCCGTAAACTATACCGTGCAAGACAAGTCTTCGGAAAAAGTCTTAAAATAGTATTCGAAATATCCGGGACCTAGGGCTACGACAATATGTATTTTTAATTTGTCGTATTGCTAATATATAAATATACAAGTTCTAATTGTTCCATCGATAACCCCAGGAATGCCAAGGAAAAGCTGCGCTGACAAATTTTGAGGTTGACGAGGGGATTATTACATACGTCTCGTGGCTAATAGGCACGCTAGATTCCACAAAAAAAAAAGTGTAATTAGCTATAAATATGAGCCATGGCCGTTTGTATCGAGATAGACTCAAACATGGGGCAAGTGATTTTTAGCAACTGATTTACCGTATCTTGCAACATACCTTCAATTGCAATGAGAGTTATTCTACAAAGGCCATGGCTTCACAACGGTCTTGACGCCAAGAAAAACAGAAGCGGGCGGGGGAGCTTGTCATACCTTATTTTTG
This sequence comes from Eragrostis curvula, assembly GCA_007726485.1. Taxonomy (NCBI): domain Eukaryota; kingdom Viridiplantae; phylum Streptophyta; class Magnoliopsida; order Poales; family Poaceae; genus Eragrostis; species Eragrostis curvula. The sequence continues at coordinate 2,398,817 of RWGY01000051.1, read as the reverse complement.
AGATATGTTGTGCATCCTGTATCAGTTCCTGGATCAGTAGCTTGATACGCATAAGAACTTAGATATGATAATCAAAAGCATACTTCGAACAAGTAAATAAGTATAATACCTGAGATATAGGACCTTTAGTGGCGGTACGACCAGAATTTATAATCATCCGAGTCCATCCGACTAACTAACGGTGAAGCAGACAGCGGAAACCATAGCCCAAAGCCACAAGCAGACTTGAGATGCAGAACCGAAAACCCAATCGTCGTCGTCTTCTACGAAGTCTTCTCCTACTAAACCAACAATCGCAAACGCGTGAGTACATAAGGTACTCAGCAAGCCCTACACTACACAAGGGTATATATACATGCATATTTGGTCTTAGCAAGGAGGAGGCTATAAGGTTCATTTGCAGAAAGCAAACTTTATGCAGGGTTCACTATAGCAAGACAAGGATTCATATATAAAACAGGGAATTAATTGTCAATATTTTAGTGGGTTGGCCCTGGGGGAGTATAGGCATTCCCGCCAGTTCCCAAATTTTAGTTGGGCCTTCTGACCTCAAGGATCATACCGACCCGGCATACTTGCCATCACTTCCAAAACACGGGCTGACTATAACCCACTCACACGCCAAGGAAAAGGAGAGGTGGCTAATCCATACGTGCGTAACAATAATGTGTCATATGCCGTGACAACGTCCATCCGGATGAATTTTACACTCTGCAGAGATTGTACATCTTTTTCCACGGGCTATGCACCCTTTGCAAGGGGGTACATAACGTCTAATCCATCTCTTCCGAGTAGTCTTACAATTCCACCACGAAATCACACCCAGGGGCTTGTGACATAAAAGGTCACACACTGGCACTGTACACCTATAAAAGGGTACGTCGCGCTCCTGTAACACATAGCAGGATCCTGTAACACATATCAGGACAGGCGGCACTCCCGTAACCTATAGCGGGTTCCGCGAGCCGGATCATAGATACGTTTTCCATGTCTTTTTCCTGAGCTTTCGTCGCCTCGACTGGCCTCCAGATGGCATTTGCAAGAGTACTAAGAAGGTAGGGTAGGTCCTCCCCATAAGGGGTTCCGTGGTTGTACGAGAATCATTATGTTAATGGGCGTCAGAACCGGTCCTTATATGGCCGGGCAAGCACCATATCCCACACTAGGGGTCTATACCACCAACAACAATCCACTAGCGGTCTTGCCCGCAATCCAACCCATCCCATCATCACAGTCACCACCATCATCATCATCTAACATAGTTGTGCTACTCCCAACCCCAATATATCAAACACACCACCAAACTCATTTAACACAGTCGTAAAACATATATGTGAGTAAGGTGTAGCAATGTAGAAACATTGCAGGGGTCCTAAGCATTTCTAGTAGCAAGATAAAAGTGCCATCATAGACATGATGGAACTATCCTAGGGTTATCAAGGTAACAGGTAAACAAGGGTAAGCAAGGATTCAAATATTAACGCCTAAGTAACAGACATCAATATCAATAAGCAAGTAGGACCATAGCTACACAAGTAGTAAAATAACAAGTGATGCTTAATACTAGAGTAGGCTCTATAGGTGCATTGCGAAAACAGTAGGTTCAATCATGATCAAGGAGAAGTAGAGCTTGCCTTCACTAAATAATCTTCTTCTTCACGTCCTCGTAATTCGGGTCTTCGAATTCCTTCCCAGAAGCTTGTATCTTCTGACTCACCCTTGGACTTGGATCCTTCGGCTCGCCCTTGAAGCTTGTGTCTTCTGGATCTTCCTTGAATTCTTCTGGCTCTTCCTCGAATCTCACGTAAGCTAGCGCATAGAAATATACCGTATAAACAAACTACCGCAAAAGGAAATAAGACCGAGAAGAACCATATAAGATCCAATTAAGTCCAATAAGAACCGATAAAACAACGAAGAACGACAAAAGGCACAAATCATGTATGATGCAACAAGTTCTACTTTTAGGAGGGTTTTATTATCCTATGCGGCTATTAGGGATAATGCATGAGCACTAGGGCTTTTGATATGTATGAGAGATGCTAAACCATGATAAGTGCATGCTTATGGGTGTAGGTAGAAATGGCGTGTGTATGTGTCTTTCGCACACTTGCAACACTAAGTCTTTATATAGGTCGTAACCTATATAAAGGTTCATGCAACAAATGTACAAGTGCAAGGTGTGTCACTTTAATTACTTACTTACATTAAGGTATTAACTAATGGTAATTAGCTATTAATTACTTGCTAAATTGATTAATTACTAAGATTAAGCTACTAATTATTTGTCATTAGCTAAGTGCATGACGATGGTTGGTGCACGTGATCAAGCATGGTATGAACGAACAGTTGCAGTTAAAATACAAGGATCAATCAATTAAGATCAACTAGCAATTAACATAGAAATAAACAATAAAATCCAAAAAGTTCAAATGAAAGATCATATATAAATAGGAGCGATAAATTAGTAGAGCTTGGCGGAGGTTGTGGCTACATTAAGAGGTATTAAGCGATGGTTGAGATAGGTAAGGCTTGGAGTTGAGTTGCGACACAAGGTATTAGGTTTTGAAGCAAGCGATACGACAAGATCGATTAGTTCTGTCGCTAAAAGGTGAAAGAGCATTACGACAAACGAGGCCGATGCAATATGATTTGTCGATATGGGGTTTAGGGTATTAGGTCCTGAAGTGAAATGGCACAACGAGATTGGTTAGGTTCACGCTAAATCGTGAACGAGCATTTGTGACATGCGAGAGCGACGGTGTATGATTTATGAACATGAGATTTTGGACATTGATGGCTGGTAGGTCTGTTCAAGTGCTCCAATTTTGGTATCAAAGGGTACTACGCATTTCTACGAACGCGTGAGCGCAAGAATCGCTTAAAACGGAGCTACGGTTAGGAAGATATGATGGTTTAAAGGTTCTAAGGGTATATTTGCAATTACAGAAATATACTGTTGGTATTTGTTACGGTCACAGATAAATCCGCAAGCGCACGGAGAATACCGTTGTAGCACTTCACCCGTGAGTATTCAAGGGTATCGTATTTTCCACAGGGAAGGCGGTGGTTTACGAAATAGCAAAGTTCATAATCACATAACTAATAATGTACCAAGGTCTAAACAGAGGTAAGGATAATAATCAGGGGTAGTAGTGACAACACAACCAGAGCAATCCAATCTAACACTAGAACTAAGCCTAGGCTAAAAGGGGTTGAGCAGAGAGCCGAGATGGGTCCTTATGTACTTCTTATATTCCTGCTCATGCAACACATACAAGTCTAAGCTTTATGTCAACCTGGAACAAGGGAGGTAACCAGCAGGGCTGTCACCACCTACCGGCATTCCTTCTACCAGGCAATTAAGACTATCTACCGTAGAACAAAGAGGATTAGGCACAGCAGGGCTGTCACCACCTACCGGCAACCCTCTACCAGGACACGTGACACTAGGGCTATTAAGTCCCTATGCCAGTCCTAGGGTCACGTGACAGCAAGGCAATTAAGTCCTCGCTGCCAGACCTTCTCTTGTTCAAGCAGACAACCAAACACTCAAAACTGTTTATCAACCTAAGCACCACGCTCACATTGCCTAACAGTACTCTCGATTCCCACGGGACTTTGACCCTTCGGATCATCAAGTCGGGAATAAGAGTACACCTAATCCTGACCCGACGGATCAGCAGATCAAGTGCTAGAACATGCATGACTCTGACCCTACGGATCATCAAGTCAATGGGTGAGACATGCGTAACTCTAACCCTGCGGATTAACAAGCTACGATCTATATCGCACATAACTCTAACCCTACGGATTAACAAGTCATGGGCCCAAGCATGTCTCACCACTTCATGCATGAATCGAGTGTAAGGACATAAACGAATGAATAAAGACATGTCAAGCATGAAGCAACCAATCATGACTAGATAACAACCACATAGAAAGCACATGGCTATCATACTAGTACAATCATAAGTCATAAGGAATAAAGAAGTTAATTCTATTGAGGTGGACCTTGATACTTACTTGATATGCGATGAACGACGAACGAGCGATGAACGAACGACGAACGATGAACGAACGACGAACGAACGAAGAACGAACGACGAACAATATATTATTAGCAAGTATCCTCAAGATACAAGATTGGGCTAAGTCCTCACAAAGGGAGGACAGCCCTCTCCTCTACCAAACTCTCCCCTCTACTCCTCTACAGCCTAGAGACTAGTCTAATGCTAGAGAATGGATTCCTCTTGGTGTCAATGTGTTGTGTCATGTCATCTTGAGAGGAGGGGGGTACCCCTTTATTTATAGCCTTGGTAGGTCGGTTTGGGAGGCCTCCACCGCCTTAACCACCGCCTTAATGCATTGATTGCAGGTGGAACCGACTTCAGGACGTCGGTGGCTGCCAGCAGGCCAAAGATGGGCCCTGTTGGGCTTCAGAGCAGGTCGGGCGACCTGGGAAGGGCAGGTCGGCCGACCCCCTCTTGTTTCCTCAGGTCTTGGGCCTTTTGCTAGTGTTCCTTTGGTCCCTTATGATGTTTGACCTTGGTGCAATAGCCCAGGGAGAGTCCAGGTGGCTGAATTATGGCCTTTTCTCCATCGTGTGTGATCCTGCGATGACTGTGGGTTTGCCAGAGGGATATCTTGCTTGGGCTTGGACCAAGGAGTCCCCCTTTGGGTCCTAATGATGTTTCTTGGTGGTTTGGCCCAAGTTGTATAGGTTTTGTATCCTTTTTGGTGCATATCTTCCTCGGCTGCCGATGCTGATTTTCTTGGAGTGATATGTTGTGGCTTTCTTGGCATGAATTCCCTCCTTTTTATATGAATTGCACCTGCACTCATAATTTCACCAAGACTAGTGGAATTTGTTAGAAATAAGCCCTATGTCTACCCTTGGTGATGGTGTTAGGTTCCAAAAGGTGCATAAAGTTGACAGTAAAAATGGGTCGTAACGACCGTCAACAAGATCCCCCACACTTAGCTCTTTGCTCGTCCTCGAGTAAAGTTTGAAGGACTAAGGTGGAACATGACTTCCATTGGTATGATGCTAGCATACAAGTTATTCCAAGCCATACCTGTACCCGTGAACTTTTGATGTGTCTACCATGTCATCTTGGGCGGTTGAGGAATGGAACGGTCTTGATTCAAGTCATCATAACTCCCTCTGCTGAGTAACTTGGGTTTTTGATAGATTTTCAAAGTAAAAACATAGCTCCTACTCCTCAAATGATCACTCTCAAATCGCTCAATGTGTATGGTTCCTTACCAAGGCATTGGATTTGCCTCTTTTCATCCTACTTCTACAAAAGGCTTTATGTGGAGCTTGGTAGGGAATGAAAGAGAGGCATACTTGTATCACATATTTTGCCGAACCAAAAGGGTGGATCCATGGAGAATGCAAGTCATACAACCTTGATCAAGATGTGCAAGTGTGTATGAGGGTGGTGTGGTGCAAATTGTACTCCTTTTTTGCGTTCCTTCTCTCTTTCTCTTTTTGAATGTTTGAGGAGGACATGGCTATGATTCTTTCTTTCTCTTTTTTTTTTCAACATTATCCCTTCTCTTTTTTTCATCATGCTCTACTTTTGTATGAGCAGTGATTATTCTTTCTTTTGCATAGCCATGTCTCCAATGATAATTAGAGAGAGAAAGGTAACAATGCTTTTGTGGAGTACTTATTTTGGTGGATGGATGGTGGTATTGCTTAACTTCCAGTGTAGAAGTTCAGCATATGAGGTGGAGTGTATGTGATCTTGATCAAGAGAGTATGACAAGTTTCTCACTTGGGTCACACAATTTTGATAAAGCTCAATGTAATGACAAGCAGCATATGTGTGTAGGTTTTCCAATGTAGTCAACATATGGCTTTGGTAGGAATATAAGATCATCGAGGAGCATAGAGCTATAGATTTTAAATTTTTGCAAGATAAATTCCCAAGCACTCTATACAGAAGAAGCATGATTCATCTCATCCAACCATATCACATTCACCAACAACTTAGATAAACAAGGGTTCCTATGAGATTGGTGTTCACAAGCAACAGGTGTATGATGCGAGGAATAAAGAGTATGCAGGCCAACCAACTAGAAGCATGTATGTTGAGGGAACAACAAAGTTCATTTTATTCTTGAGTTAAATTTTAGTGATTGACTCAAAAGATTATTTTAACTCATGAATTGGGGAGATGGAGTAGAGAGGATGCGCAAACCGTCGCCTTGGATGAAGTGGAGATCAAGAGGGCCATGAGATATTTGATTGACCCAAAGGTTCGACCTAACTTTGTTTTCTTGTCCCGAGGGCTCCACTGTTTTACATGTCGATCAGTGCGATAACTTTGTTTTCTTGTCCCGAGGGCTCCACTGTTTTACATGTCGATCAGTGCGAGGTTGTGCATCATGTTGGTGGGGGAGATCTCGAATGTGTGCGTGATGAAGAACTCAAGAGATCTCCCCCCACACTTGTTCTTGTACCTGCTTTATTTATTCAAAACAAACAAAAACAAAGCGAAGACAAAGAGGACTCTATCGGGGTTAAAGACCGGGGAGCCTAGATTTATTGGATTAAACTCTAGGTGCCTTATGAAAGAAAAGAGAGAAGAAGCACCTAGCTTACTTATTTATTTATTTATTTTTCAAGTGTTATTTTGATTTTAATTTTATAATTTTTATTTTATTTTGACATTTTCAAGGTGGAAGAAAAAGGATACAAGTTGCGATACAAGTTACCTTTGTGGGGGGGGGACCTCCCCCCACACTTGTTCTTTGCTCTCGGCCCATGATTTGGGATTGCGCCCCATGTTGTTGTGGTAGTAGGCCATACAGTCATTTTGGGTTTTTGAGTAGCGTGGCTGTGAAGTGGCGATCTTGTCTTCCATATTTTGCTGCTACTAAGTGTCACAACGGTGGTGGCACTCGCATGGCTGCAATTCTTATTCAGCTCTTGGGAATCCTGCCAGAAACACTACTCCTGCAAGCAATCTTCATCCAACTTGGAGAGGCATGGTTAGCTCTCGGAGCACATACAAACAAGGTCCCGGGTTAGATGACCGGACCTCATTTGTACAGCCGAGGAAGAAAGGCACAAGCAAGTCATGTGGACCAAGATTGAGTGTGACCATGGGCAACCAAGATTGAGTGTGACCATGGGCAAGATAATCCTCGTTGATTAAAAGCAACTTGGGGCTTAGTGATATGAAAACTCGAAACAATGTAAGCCTGTTGACGGTCGTTACGGCACGATTTTGACCGTCAAATACCTGCACAAATGGAATCCAAGTAAACACCAAACATAGTGTTAGGGCGTAAAACTAACAAATTCCACAAGTCTTGGTGAGATTTTGAGTGCAGGTGCATTTCATATCAAAAGGAGGGAATTCACATCAAGAAGGCCACAACACATCACTCCGAGAAAATCAGCACAGGCAGCCCAACAAGATATGGATCAAAAGTCATACAAAACCCAACCAACTTGGGCCAATGCACGAAGATCATTGAACAAGACATCAAGGAGGACCCCTCGGCCAAAGCCCAAGGCCAAATGGGCCAAGGGGGGGGTCGGCCGACCTGCTACAGTGAGGTCGGCCGACCTGCTACAGTGGCCCCTCTGGCCCATCTTTGGCCAGCTGGTCGCCACCGCCTTCCTGATGTCGGTTCTGCCTGCATTTAATGCCCAAAGGCGGTGGGTGAGGCGGTGGAGGCCCCAAACCGACCTACTCAAGCCTATAAATAGAGGGGTACCCCCTCCCACACAAGACACACAAGAAGGAGAGCCTCATTCCACTCCCAAGGGCCTATAGCCCCTTGTATACTAGTAGAGTAGGGAGAGAGTAGGGTAGAAGAGAAGGGTAGTCCTCCCTTTGAGGACTTAGCCCCAATCTTGTATCTTTGAGAATACTTCTTTATAATAGTCATTGTTCATCGTTCGTTCATCGTTCATCGTTCGTTCGTCATTCATCGTTTGTTCATCTTCATCATAAGTAAGTATTCTTGATCTCCTATTGGATTGTGCACTTAGTATTTAGATTAAGTTCTTTCTTTACTTGTTTACGGGATCGTCGCTCCGCAAGGAGTGCTCTAGTCTTCCAAATTGGTACCAGGTCGGGTCTAGAGTAGTGATCGATAGCATAGACGTGGTGTCTAGGCTGGAAGTCGCCTTTGTCCGCTGTGTGCTCCACGGTTTGTAGAGGTAGGTGGCAGGAAGTGACAGCCCTGTCCATCCAAAGGAACCCTCCACGTTCGGGTACATAGTAGAGCTTCGAGCCGGAGTGGCTTGGCAGACCAGGCCTAAGCCGGCGCTCGAAGTAAGCAATTAGAGACAGGATTTATCATTTGCTAAGAAACTCATCCATAGGAATCCTCTCTACCCAAATCTACCGCTCTTCTTCGTGTCCTTGGACTAATTAGACTAGAAGATAATCACACACCGTTCCTTTGGGAAAATATAAATAACGATACCCTTGAATACTCACGGGTGAAGTGCTACAACGGTATTCCGTGCGCTTGCGGATTTGTCTGTGACGTAAGAAATACCAACAAGCATTTCTGGCGCCGTTGCCGGGGAACGGTTTTCGTTTTTGTCTTCGAACCTAGTTGGTCCTCGTATTGTATCCTTTTATTTATCATTTCTTCTTTTATTGCTTTTCCTTTTTCGATCATCACATTTCACCATCTATCCTATCATCATCATTTCCCACTTACTTGAAAAATACCAAAAACATATATCATGGAGCCACAACCTACAATTCAATCATTCTCTGCTCCACGGGGTGATCTCTTAGAGCCACCATCATCATCACACCCAATTTCTTCATCTGGCTATGAGTTTTGCCCCGATCATATTTCAATGATAAAAGGTCTATTCTTTTCGGGTTTTAAACATGAAAATCCTTATGAACACTTACGAGAGTTTGAGCATTTGTGTTCATGCCGATTGATCCATGGCATGACACAAGAAACATTGAAGTGGAAGTTGTTTCCCTTCTCCCTCAATGGGAAGGCGAAACAATGGTACACTTATACCGCTAAGAGAGTGAACGGTGATTGGAAGGAATTGCGAGACAAATTTTGTCTAGCGTTCTTTCCCGTATCTCGTATCACTTCTCTACGAGCGCAAATAATTAACTTTCGGCAAGAAGAAGAGGAGACCTTAAGTGCATCTTGGATCCGGTTCTGTTCATTAACAGACTCCGGACCAGAATTGTTGCTCCCCAAACCAGTTTTATTGCAACATTTTTATTCAGGATTGAGCAACAATACCGCACTTTATCTTGACACGGCCGCTGGTGGATCTTTTTCTCATAAGACCATAGCGGAAGCGCATGAACTTTTGGATCGAATTGTGGAAAACACACCTTTTTCCGCTGACTTACCAGATGAGCCGGAGTCAAAAGATGAGGAACTCGTTGTGCCAAAAACAAAAAAATTAGTGCCTACAATGGTAGACCCAACACCCGAGTCCTCATCTGACACAAGAACAATGATAAAGGAAGATGAACCTCTTGAGTTCCCTTTTGAGTTCGAGAAAGGAATTTTTGAAAATTTTGGAAACACCTCGAACTACATTTGGGAAAAGATGCCTCCTACTCCTCCCGATCCTCTCAAGGAACCATTCCTCAAGGAGGACATGAAGGAACGTCTTGGGAAAACCACTTTCACCACCACCACTCAAAATCCTTTGGTGAAACCTCATCTCGATCATGAACCACTCGAGCAAATCAAGTTCATATCTCCAATCCCGCCGCTCGAGCATACTTGGTATGAGGATGCGAAGTTTTCCACCCATGAAGAGGATGAGTTGAATGAAACTCTTCATGTCTCTGAACCCAAACAATCCTCTTCACCTTTCGAACCTTTTCCCTCTGGCCCTTCATGCACCGTTCTTGATGTTGATCAAGAACTTCTTCAAAACAAACCTTGGGCCATGGAATTTCACGAGGCATCGACTCTAGAATCCAAAGAGGAATCTTTGAGTGAGCATGATAGCTTTTTCCTTGAACAACCACATGATACATGCTCACATCATGAGTCTCTAGAGCCAACACCCGTTAGTGCCAAAACCACTTTTGCTACCTACAACCACTTTGTTCCCTTGTTTTGCTACTTGTTCTTTAAAATGGTTGTAGATGCTTTTGTTTATCATAAATATTGCAAATATCGTGGTTGTATGTTGGTACTAACCATGCAGATCATTCTCCGAGACGAGATAATTCATGATCAAACTCAACGTGACGGGGGAGAGTCTTGCTCGTCTGACTTAAAATGACGCTGCCCTTGTCGATAGGATAATCGACAATTATCTTTTATTTGCTTCCTTGGATTTCCACTTGCATTCTTTTGCATCTTTTTACCAACAAATCGCATTTTTTAATTCCCAATTGCATACATGTTTACTTTTCAAAAAAAAAAAAGAGAGAATGCATCTTTGATTATTCACTTACATTCTTGCATGTTTGAATCCTTCCAACTCATGTTTGGGATTTTTTCAAACCACTTTGCATTTGCACATTCAAATAAAAAAAAAAATCTCCTTTGTGAGAACAAGTTTGATAAAATGAATTTGAGACAACCTTTTGTTGGAAAATGCTTTGAACAAAATTTTGAAGGAATTTTGGCACAGCTCCCCTTGACTTTTCAGCATATAGCCATTGTGGGACTGTTGACCAAGTTGAACTTCATTTGTTTATATTTGGATGCAAGGGTGCTCGAACTTTTCAATGACATTTCATTTTCACTTAAGAACCCTTACAACAAAATTCTTGTTCTTGCACTTCTCCAAGTATTCATCGTATTGTGTCTCAAGTTCAAGAAAAAGATTTTTTTGTTGATCTTTTGGTTTTTCCATTTGCATTTGGAGTCTTCCAAAATAAACTTCTTCTATGTTGGAATCTTTTCCAACTCTTCTTTATTTTTCTTTGAAATCATTCAAAAAAATTAATAATAATAATTGAAACGATTGTTTTTCCAAAAAAAAGGGGGCAATAATTTGAGAGCTTCTCAAACTCTCAAAGTGACAATTTTGTTTTATCTCAAACTTAAGAAAAAGATTTTCCCTTTTCTTCTTTTGATTTTATTTTTCTTTCTTTAGTTGCGAAAAAAAAGAGCTTTGCGAGAGCAACCAACAAATGGTCCACATTGCTTAAACTAACGTAACCCATTCTCAAGTTTGCTCTTGTGTTCTTGCTCTTGTGTGCAGCCATGAAAAGAGCCGACAAGCGGCTCATCAATGTGTTGAAGAAGGCGACAAGCTCAAACCCAAGTCACTCTCGATATGGCACATATCCATACCCCTCCATTGATCTCATGCCTAACTTGAGAAAGTTGGCATGAAGAGCTTCAAAAGGATCCCATGGAGAGGTAGACCACAATGAAAATGACACATCGAGACTCCTCTTCGACACCAATCCCATCTTGGTGTGCGGGATGGAGAAGCAAGCCTACAACACTCATGAAACCGTGTCTATGCTCACCCATGAGCACATGACCCGGAATTGCTGCACAAGGAAGGTATGAATGCCAACTTTGCCCATGATTAGAAGCCATAGGGTGGGATGATTTTGCTTGTGTGGTAAGATCCCTCCTACTTGCCATACAGTTTTATGCACCCTGCTAGTAGTAGACAATGGTTTTACTTTGGTTCTTCCAGAATAAGTATTACCTGCTTTCATGGAACAATCTTAGTCTACTACTAGGCTCTCAAGCATTGCTTGCAAGACTTGTTTCTACAACTCCTGATCTTCACAAGCATGCTCTTTGGCAAAATATCACATCCTACCTTGTGCCTGATGCATGAATGGCTTGCTATGACATGTGTTCCTCAAGGCAATCTTAGACCTATCTATGAGGATGAGCATTGTATCCTTATGCCATGGTTTACAATATCAAAATCTCTCCTATGCAATGCATGATGGAGAAATGGTTAGAACTTTTCAAGTGGTTAGAACATGTTGAGTGCACCTCGTTCATTGCTCACACCGCTTTAAGAAGTTGTATCGCAACTTGTATCTTTTTGCTTTCTCCTTGCATGATAAAATAAAAAGTTGAAAATAATTTAAAATCGAATAAAGAAATTAAATAATGAAAAGTACACGAATAAACTAGGCGCTTTTATTTCCCTTTCAAACATATCATGCGCCTTGAGTTATTGTGCTGAATTCAATAAATTTAGGCTCCCCGGTCTTTAACCCCGGTAGAGTCCTTTTTGCTTCCACATTCTTTTTGTTTGTTTTGAATAAATAAGCCAGGTTCAAGAACAAGTGTGGGGGAGATCTCTCGAGTTCTTCATCACGCACACATTCGAGATCTCCCCACCAACACGATGCACAAGCTCGCACTGATCGACACATACAATGGTGGAGCCATCGGGCACAAGAAAACAAAGTTCGGTCAAACCTTTGGTTCAATCAAATATCCCATGATCCCTCTTGGTCTCCACTTCATCCAAGGAGATGGTTTGCGCATCCTATCCTACTACTCTATCTCCCTAGTTCATGAGTTAAAATGTTCTTTTGGGTCAATCACTAAAATTTAACTCAATGATAAAACAAATCTTGTGTTATCCTCTCAACAAACATACTTCTATCTGGTTGGCCTGCATACTCTTTATTCCTCGCATCATACACCTGTTGCTTGTGAACACCAATCTCATAGGATCCCATGCTTATCTAAGTTGTTGGCGAATGAGATATGGTTGGATGAAATAAATCATGCTTCTTCTGCATAGAGTGCTTGGGAATTTATCTTGCAAAATTTTAAATCCATAGCTTTAAACTCCTCAATGATCTTATATTCCCACCAGAGCCGAATAATGATCACATTGAAAACCCTTACAAAATGCAGCTTGCTATTGCTTTGAGCTTTGTCAAATTGTATGACCCTTGTGAGATGCTTGTCATACTTTCTTGATCAAGAATCACGTACACACACCACCATCCACTCATCGACCAAATAAATATTTCATCATGCCACATCCTTATGCTAGACTTCTGGAAGTTAGCAATACCATTTCCATCCATCCATCCACCCACAAAATAAATACTCCATCACTTGTTGATTGATGTCTCTCTCCAAACATTCTTGCAAAAAGAGACATGGCTATCGAAAGAAAAAAAAAAAGAGAAAAAGAATGCTCATTTGCATGAGCTTGAATAAAGAAAGACATGCTCAAACATGTTGAGCACGATTGAAAAAAAAAAAAGAGAGAAAGAAAAGAAGAGAAAAGAAAAGAAGTGATAGCCATGTTCTCAAAATAAAAGTCAATCAAGAGAGAGACATCATCGCATCAAGGATGTATCCACCTTATTCCATTCACCATACACATATCCACACACATGCACATTCTTGATCAGATTGTATGACTTGTTTTCTCTTTGGATCCACCCTTTGACTTTGCAATATAAGTGATACAAGTATGCCCCTTTTCATCCCTACCAAGCTCCACAAAACGCCTTTTGTAGAAGTAGGATGAAAAAAGGTAAATACATTGCCTTGGTGAGGAATCAAACACATTGAGCGATCTGAGAGTTATCATTTGAGGAGTACAAGCTATGTTTTTATTTTGAAAATTCTATCAAAAACCCAAGTTACTCAACAGAGGGGTATTGATGACTTGAATCAAGACCGTTCCATTCCTCAACCGCCCAAGATAGCATGTTAGCCACTTCAAAGTTCACAGGTGCAGTTATGGCTTGGAATAACTTGTATGCTAGCATCATACCATAGGAAGTCATGCTTTATCTTAATCTTCCACCTACACTCGAGGACGAGCAAAGGCTCAAGTGTGGGGGTCTTGTTGACGGTCGTTACGGCACGATTTTGACCGTCAAATACCTGCACAAATGGAATCCAAGTAAACACCAAACATAGTGTTAGGGCGTAAAACTAACAAATTCCACAAGTCTTGGTAAGATTTTGAGTGCAGGTGCATTTCATATCAAAAGGAGGGAATTCACATCAAGAAGGCCACAACACATCACTCCGAGAAAATCAGCACAGGCAGCCCAACAAGATATGGATCAAAAGTCATACAAAACCCAACCAACTTGGGCCAATGCACGAAGATCATTGAACAAGACATCAAGGAGGACCCCTCGGCCAAAGCCCAAGGCCAAATGGGCCAAGGGGGGGTCGGCCGACCTGCTACAGTGAGGTCGGCCGACCTGCTACAGTGGCCCCTCTGGCCCATCTTTGGCCAGCTGGTCGCCACCGCCTTCCTGATGTCGGTTCTGCCTGCATTTAGTGCCCAAAGGCAGTGGGTGAGGCGGTGGAGGCCCCAAACCGACCTACTCAAGCCTATAAATAGAGGGGTACCCCCTCCCACACAAGACACACAAGAAGGAGAGCCTCATTCCACTCCCAAGGGCCTAGAGCCCCTTGTATACTAGTAGAGTAGGGAGAGAGTAGGGTAGAAGAGAAGGGTAGTCCTCCCTTTGAGGACTTAGCCCCAATCTTGTATCTTTGAGAATACTTCTTTATAATAGTCATTGTTCGTCGTTCGTTCATCGTTCGTCGTTCGTTCATCGTTCGTTCGTCGTTCATCGTTTGTTCATCTTCATCATAAGTAAGTATTCTTGATCTCCTATTGGATTGTGCACTTAGTATTTAGATTAAGTTCTTTCTTTACTTGTTTACGAGATCATCGCTCCGCAAGGAGTGCTCTAGTCTTCCAAATTGGTACCAGGCCGGGGCTAGAGTAGTGATCGATAGCATAGACGTGGTGTCTAGGCTGGAAGTCGCCTTTGTCCGCTGTGTGCTCCACGGTTTGTAGAGGTAGGTGGCAGGAAGTGACAGCCCTGTCCATCCAAAGGAACCCTCCACGTTCGGGTACATAGTAGAGCTTCGAGCCGGAGTGGCTTGGCAGACCAGGCCTAAGCCGGCGCTCGAAGTAAGCAATTAGAGACAGGATTTATCATTTGCTAAGAAACTCATCCATAGGAATCCTCTCTACCCAAATCTACCGCTCTTCTTCGTGTCCTTGGACTAATTAGACTAGAAGATAATCACACACCGTTCCTTTGGGAAAATATAAATAACGATACCCTTGAATACTCATGGGTGAAGAGCTACAACGGTATTCCGTGCGCTTGCGGATTTGTCTGTGACGTAAGAAATACCAACAAAGCCCCAACTCCATGAATGATATGAGAAAACAACGAGGTGCACTCAAGAAGTCCAAATTGCTTGGAAAGTTCTAACCATTCATGCATTGCATAGGAGGGATTTTGATATTGTTAACCATGGCAAGGGGATTCTAAGCTCATTCCTCATACAGATATGTCTATGATTGCTTTGAGGAACACAAGTCATGGCAAGCCAACCATGCATCAAGCACAAGAAGGGATATGATTCATTGCCAAAGAGCATGCTTGTGAAGATCAGGAGTTGTAGGCTCAAAGTCTGACAAGCAATGCTTATGAAAGCCTAGTAGAAAGCAAGGATGTGTGCATGAAGGGTGATACTCCCTATGGAAGAACCGAAGGGTAGTACCATTGCCTAACTACTACAAGGATGTATGGGAAATCATGTGGTAAGTAGGTGGGAGCCATACTCATCCACACGAACAAAAACCATATCACCCTTGGGCTTCCAATTATTAGCAAAGAATGTGGTCATACCTTCGTTGTGCAGAGATTTCGAATTGAAGTTGTAGGCTTATACCTTCTTTTCGCACACCAAGACAAGGTTGGTGTCGAAGAGGAGTCTTGACGTGTTGTTTTCATCATGGTCCTCCTCCATGGGATCTTCATGAGGCTCTTCATGCCAATCTTCTCACTTAGGCATGAGCTCAATGGAGGGGGACGAGTATGTGTCACGTCGGGGGTGACTTGTGTTTGAACTTGTCGCCTTCTTCAACGTGTTGATGAGCTAATTTTTGGCCTTTATCCTGGCTGCACATAAGAGCAAGAACACAAAAGCGAACTCGAGCACGGGTTACGTTAGTGAAAACCAAATGGATTTCCCGTCGGTTGCCTTTGCAAGGATGTCTTTTTTATCGCAACTCAATTTATTGAACAAATAGAAAAGAAGAGAAAGGGAAATCTTTTTCTTAACTTCGAGACGAAAAGCCAAAAGGGTTGTCTCAAAATTATCTCTCTTTGAGAATGATTTTCGAAAAAAAGAAAAAGAAGAGTTGGAGACGACTGAAGATCGAAGAAGTTTATTTTGAAAGACTCCAACTATGCAAATAAGAGAACCAAAGAAAAGAGAAAATCTTTTTCTTAAACTTGAGACAAAACATCATGGAAAATTGGGGAAATGCGAGAGCAAGAATTTTGTTTTAAGGGTGCTTGAGTACGAAAGGGATGAATTTGAAGAATCCAAACACCCTTGCATCCAAATAAAAAGAAATGAAGTTCAACTTGGTCAACAGCTCCACAATGGCTATATGCTTTAATGTCAAGGGGGCTGTGCCAAAATTCCATCAAAACTTTTGCTCAAAGCATTTTCCAAAAGGTTGGCTCAAGTTAAATTTTACCAAATTTATTCTCCCAGATTTTTTTTTTTTCAAGGAGATCTTGTTCTTGAACTTGGGGCAAACAATGAAAATTCTCGGGAAATGCAAGAGTAAGAATTTTGGAAAAGAGTGCTTGAGTGGAATGAAAAGTGAAGGCACCAAGCACTCTGGAAACAAATATAATGAAATGAAGTCCAATTTTGGTTGACAACCTCATGATGGCTATGTGTTGGAAAGCCAGAGGGAGTTGTGCCAAAAAATTCCTCCAAAATTTTGCTCAAAACATTTTCCATAAAAAAGATTGCCTCAAACTCATTTTCAAAAATAAAGAAATTTTTGTAAATGTAATGTG